>JBCNJP010011939.1:0-14644 GCA_039602395.1 Deinandra increscens subsp. villosa
GTTTTTGTAAAACAGTGGCTAAAGCCACTGCACCTGATTGTTGTTGTCACATAAACAAAAAAATACGTGGCTAAAAGGATCCAAAGGCTATATATTTGGCCACGGGTACAAAATATGTGTGGCTAAAACTAGTATTTCTTACCTTTGGCCACGTTTTTTACAAAACAGTGGCTATGCGCAAAAATAAAATCATTGCCAAAGCCACTTTTTGACGTAGTGGTGTAAGTTCCTCTATATACGGTTATGCCCACTGAAGCTGAAATTCCTGCTTTGGATGTTGCAGCATATGTTCCATGTACTGAACTAACAAAAGCTGAAGTTATTAACCGTGAAAAGGGTGCTGCTCAAGACATTCCCACTCAGTCTGCTCCTGTTGTTACTACTGAGTCAGCTCCACAAGATCAAATCTTTGAAGCTACCTTTATCAATTTGCCATTTTATTCTGAAGAAGAAAATGTTGATGCTGAAGTGACAGTAGCACAACAACCTGCCACAGAGAAACCAGGTCCTTCTGATACAGACAAGGGAAAAAGAAAGTTGACTCCTAAAGAGATAGCTGCGAAGCAACAGAAGAAGGGAGCTAAGAAAGAAAAATCTCGTCGAGCAGCTATTTAAGAAACACTTAGAGAGCAAAACAAATTGGTTGAAGAAAGAACAAATGCCTTGAAGTATGAATCTGGTCACCCTCTTGCTGTCATTTACAAAAAGGGCTCAAGCTGTAACACCCTAAATTTTATGACTTAAGTTATATACGTGTGCTAGATTTGTTAAGTAGTTGAAATACATGTGATATAATATATATATACATAGAATAAAGAAACGTCACGATTCACGTACGAATATTCAGCACGACATTCGAGAAAACGTCAAAAGGTGAATTTATAGAATATTATAGATAACAAAAATTAAAGACCGTGGCGTAGACGGATCTCAAATCCGAGTTATAACGAAGCGAGAAAATGCAAAATAGTGATTTAGTCCCGGTTTGTAATAACCGTAATTAAGGCACGAACGTCACTAAATTAACACCGAGGCGAAAGTAGAATATCAGGTATTGTTAAATACTTGATTTATAAATCGTTATAAAATATATTTGCGATGTTTGACACGAAAAACGGTGGAATCGGTAACCGTTGCTGTTACGCGATAATAACCGAAATCAATTCGGTTAGCCGTTCGAGAAAATTATAAACGCATTGGCAAGTATATATAATTATTATAAATAATAGTTAAGTATTTCGGTCCAGATGACGTATTCGGTTTATGAAACGGTCGTGATCGCAACGCCAATTAGACACACGGTGTTACCGCGTAATCAAATAAATATTGACCGCTTTGCGTTACAACCGAAGAATACATATAATAATTATATCTATTAGATCCCCGTAATATTTTAGGTGTTCGGGAATTTATATAACCGTTATGAAATACTATATATTACTTACGAGTACAGAATACCGGTATAATACCTACCTATTAAATAGTATACCCTATTAAAAGAATTACTTGATCATTACTTCTCAATCTTCTACCTGCGGAATTCTTTATGATTCAGCAATCGAAAACATTACTGATCGTTTGTACGTGGTGAATTAATGTTGAATAAATCTCTGTATAAATACAAACATACATGCAAATGGAAATCACAACACAATTCACCATTCAAACAAACAAATTGAATTCAATATACACACACATACGACAAGACAGAAAGAAAAGGAGAGAGAGAAGAAAGCCGGTGACCGAAACCAAGCGTGTGGCAGCCCTCCGGCCGGCGTAAACATCAAACCCAGCAGCAGCAGTGCGAAGCCGTGAACCAAACAACCCCACCTCACATCTCCTTCTTCACCTGCAGCTCCGACGACCCTCTGCCCGTTTCTCCCCCTCCGCTCATTTCTCCGACGACCTCGGTGAATTCGTATGCCTTCCGATAAGAGTAAGCGATGTTAAAAGATGAAGGTGACGGTATTTTATGCTTATTATTTTGGTTGTATACGACTATGTTCGAGATGGTATTCGGTGACGTGCGGTTGACGACGGGGCATGGTGACAGCGGCGATGGACTACCGGGATGGTGGTGAATGGTGGCGTTGGTTGGCGGTTAGTAACGGTGAACAATGGTAGCCGTGATTCAAGTTAGTAAAGAAGGTATCGAGTAGAACCCGATAAACCCGCTTCACTTTCGGGTGACGTTTCGGTGGCATAACGAGGTCCAAACGACGATCCGACAATGGGGAAATGCTCGTGACAAGATACTAGTCAGGGAGGACTATTTATTTGTCCAAATCGGAGAACTTCAGTATTCAGTTATTTTGGACTCGTTTCACGACCCGTTAAAGAGATATTTGTTATTATTAAAATATTATTATTAAGTTAAAGTTTATATTAAATTATAATAGAAAAAGATAAATGATAGAAATATATATTTAAGACGAATAAATATATATATGATTATTAATCAGTTTTATTTAATAAAATTGATTAAAAGAATATTTTGTATTTAAGTATTATATATATATATTTAATATAAACGATAAAGTAATTATTGGATTAAAGAAATATGTTTAATATATATTTGAAACATATTTAAAATATGTTAATATATATTTAAAGTGTTAATATCGAAATTAGGGTTTTCTAGACGCTGTGCTATCAAACCCGAGTAAACGGTAATGAACTAAGCTTTGAAATTCTAAAGTATGTTATAAAATGTTATAACGAATAATACCCTAAGTCAGTTTTGAATTAAAAACGGGTTTTGATACAGAAATGAGAATAACGAGAAATTAGAGTTTCTAGATATGATTATTTAATATAAAATAATCCAAAGGGTATGAATACTTGATTTTTGGTATTGTAACATGTCCTTATATATAATAAGTATATATGAAGTTAAAATGGATAAATGTAAAGTATTTAAAATACCGAGTTAATCGGATATTTAAAAGTTCGCGCGGACCGGAAGGGTAGACGCCTGTACACCGGGATTTCTGGCAAAAGCGAGGGTGTCGCATAAATCCCAACTGGGAAATGGCATCCCGCACTAGGCGATCCCGGAGTTAGCGTTTACTTATAGGAATGCGTGTCTTCGTATTATCGTCAAAGAAAAAAGATAATGGCCTAAAGGGCATTTTGGTCATTTTGATATTTTAAAAGGAATGAACTTAATAATTTAACCTTATTAAGATAATGAAGTATTAAAATAAGCATAGAAAATGTTTATTATATTAAACCTTGCGTTAACGCCGTACAATACGCGATTAGGTTTAATTAGAAGGCATTGCGGAGACTTTGTCTAAATTAACTGCCTAAGAGAATAAGGTGATTTCTATGAGCTCACTTTTAAATGTTTTAAATGTTTTATTGTTTTCGGGTTGATATACATGCAATGTTACTACTTGAGAAGTATTTGAACTGCCTTGTGCCTGTTTTGTGTTGATACATATACGTGAAAATGTTATAATGCCTATAACTGTTTTAAGTTGTTATTACCTGTTATAAACTCTTTTCGGGAAGATTATAATAAACGGGTATAAAAGAAGTTAAACTTTCAAATAAAGGTTTAAAAAGAGGAACATAAGTTTTTGAGGATAAAGGAAATGACCCTTGGGGTTATTTTAAAGAAGTTTTAATCTAAGCACAAATTATCTAAGATGAGGGGGGTTACTCAAGAGGTCGTGAGGCGACGGCCAGCCGAAAGGGACTAAAGTAGTCCCAGAGGTAGACAATGCTTAGTAAAAAGAGGTTTTGCTTATAATGTTTCGTATGACTCTTTTATACGTAATGATTATTTGCACAGAGGATGGGTCCTGGAGGCCCAATGTATTTTAGAGTATTAAATGATTTTTAATACTGATGAGTTAAACGTTTTGGTATAATCCTGTTATGCATTATACCTGTTAAATGTTTATAAAGAGGGGGTCGTTAGGCTCAAACGTTTGAGGCATGTTAGAGTATTAAATTATTTTTAATACTGATGATTTAAATGTTTTGGTATAATCCTGTTATGTATTATACCTAATAAATGTTTATAAAGAAAAGCGCCGTTAGGCCCAAATGTTGAATTAACCTTTCACGGTAAAGGTAAAAATTTTAAATACTTCGAACTCACCACCGTAAGCTGACATTTCCATAAATGTATGTATGTAAGTCAGGTTGTGGTGATGTTTAAAGTAGCAATGGAAAGGCTCTACCGAGGGCTGATTAGATGGGCAAGCTATCAGGACGGACTCAGTAATAGTGCAGGCATAGACATAGATAAGAAAGCTGTTAGATTATGTTGTTATCTTCCTTACTATTGTACTTGGCTTATATATAAATGAAAAGTTTTTAATTTCCGCTGCTTAGTTATCTCTGTTGTACCATGTGTTCATGAGTAAATCCGACACGTGACCCCTCCTGGAGCCAAGACTGGGAGTGGGCGTCACAAGTTGGTACCAGAGCCTTCGTTTAAGAGATTTAGATACTAGCACGGTATCTAGACTTAAACTAGGACTCTTGGTAAACAAAGTAAGGTAATATAAGGAATGTAAATGCCAGTCAGGATAGTCATGCCATAGGAAAAATGTTGCAACTAGCTACTGCAATTTGGTATTTTACCCAAATGAACATATCATAGGTTCTAATTGTTATGTGGCCTAGTGCGGGGTAGGTTAATTGACAGTGAGATACGTGGTCAATAACTTGTAAAGAATGCCTAGAGAAAGGTAGTTTTAAAGAACCGGTTTTTAGAATTACCGGTAAATGATAAAAGGAAAGGTACGGACACTAGGGATGACTGTGATGAGAATAACTGGGTTTTGAACACATCATAATTATATAATTGCATGGCGCGCGTACACTTATCCAATTATCATGAATTCAAAATTTGGATACTTCACGTCACATGAGTTCTAAAGTGTCAGACTATTTTGATCATATGATCAGAAGATTAGAAATCATAGTCATGATAGGAATGCAAATAGAACATCTGATACTAAATCTAATGTCAGTAAAAATGTAAAGACAAGTACCTTCAGCGAAGAAATGAAAGTCGTTATGTTATAGATAGTGGCAGAAGCATTGAAGGTTATGTCATTATCAATTGTTAATAAACTTCCGGAAGCTTTGACAAAGAGAACGTCTAGTAGAGCGACCGCTAATGGAGCTAGTCCCGAGGAAGCTTTTGGTAGAAATAGGTTCCCGATGAAAGGCAAACGAAAGCGGTCCAAGAATAAAGAAGGTCTTGAAGACATTGACGGAAAATTCCATGAGAAGGCTAAAGGAGCTTCTGAATAAAGAAGGCCGATATGCCAGATGTGTGAGAAACGTAATCATAGGAATTACATGTGGAGAACTCAGGAACCGTTGAAGATGAAAAGAGGTGTAGACAAACCTAAATGTCTCCTTAAAGCAAGGAAACTGTAGATGTGATAGACGCTATCACGGTAAAAAAGAAATGAGAGTTGCTATGGCGAGAATAGTGGAAACGACGTTCCAAGCTACGTTGCTACCTTCAGAAGACCATCACTATAGGTGATAGGCCAGAAGGCTCAAAGCAGAAGCTAGCAGTTTGAAGTTAAGGATAGTTCAAAGAAGAATGACGAAGGTTACCACAAGGTGGATCAAGAATCAACAAGCTTAGGGGTATAGAGGTCCAGAGTAGACCAAAAAGAACTTACGTCCTAAGGGATGCTGTTCTTCGACAAATGGCATGATGATTGGACGAGCTACAAGAAGAAGAATTCCAACATAGGATAGAGAAGCATTGTCAAGGAATCCTGTAATCAAGCTACCTTCGACAACTACAGATTCTGATTTCCTTAGGACAAATGCAAAGACGTCAACACGTGGACGAGCCTGATGATTCGAAATTAGCAGCAATGGCATACTTAGAAGTTTGAATTCGATATTAGGAATTGTCACACAGTGTTTGACAAATGTTCTTCTTAAGATCAATGTCAAGCTAGGATAGATAAATTTAGATGTTGAACGAATTGACTCGTGGGATGCTACGAGCAAACTATCCGTAACCAGAGAAACACTCGACTTCATATGCAAAGATCGTGATGGCTCGACAATAAGGATTATGACACGTGGAAGAATATGGGTCAAGAGGTAAGTCATACTCAACGTATGCCATTGACTCGGAGGAAAGACCAAGAAGCTGAAGAACGTACCAGTAACGTATCAATTTCTGAACGAATTATTCAGGAGCAACGCAAAAATCAATAAGCATTGTACCCGCTATCTCCAACCGAAGCAAGAAGATTTCTTTAGACCAAATATATCGCCTTAGGATGCTCCAGCCATTTCACGAAAAAGATGGAAGCCAAGGATATGCATAGACTGCAAGAAGAAGCCATCAGTGATAAGTAGATATCCTTTGTCAAGGATCAACAAAATTATCCAACTAGCTACAAGGAGCAAGACGATTCCCCAAAGATGATCTGAGATCAGATTAGCATCAGCTAAAGGAGTAAGAATGAAACTGTGAGAGAATGGCTTTTCGGAAGCAAAATAATCATTACAAGTGATTAGTAATGTTGATTGGAATGACGAACGCTCCTTCAATCCCAAAAAAAAAATCTCGTAACTAAGCGTGCTGACAAATGACGTTTTAAAGTTCTCAAGGATGATGAAGAATGCGTGAGGCATTGGAAGGAAGTAGCAAACGAATTAACTTAGGCATCGGTAAGATCATTACCGATTAGGCCTAGTGAAGAGGGAAATTGCAGCAATAGTATTTACACTCAAGAGATGTAAACAGCAAACGAGGTTGTACGCAGGATGTCCAGACTAGTTATTTAAGTAAGTATTAAATAGTTATGAATTGTACTGATTTTGTTGTGGTTAGAATAGTAATATCGTCCTGCAACAAACTAGTGATGGTACACCTCTAGTTGAATCATGGGTGTGGTGAATACGCCGCTGGTACATCCTATATATATACACCTTAGGTATAACTAGAAGTGGCACTGGAATTAGTCTCGTGCATGTGGATATAACGAGCCACTGTGGGAAACGAATCAGTAGCATTCATGAATACATATCACTTACTAACGAGTAACTGAGGGACTATTGAGGTCCAGAAGAGAAGTTCAAATCTTACAGCATACGGATAAATGTTTAACGTATGCAGAAGGTTAAAGCAGAATGACAGAAGCTTCGCGATAAATTTCAACTTTAGAAAATTCGAAGCATATTCCGGTGGAATTCATAATCAAGCTACCATATATATAGCTAAAGAGTTATGACACCACCTAGATAGTATGTGCTTGATAAAAGGAAGAGTTCCTTTATTTTGAGAAACATATTCTCCTAAATCGTTAGCTAGACTGTTCATTAGGAATTCATTCCTAAAAGGTACTAGCATCAGTTATAGAAATGCGGTTCAGATTCAAATTTTGAACAAGATTTCGTGAATAGAATAGTTGATGTATTACCTTATAGGTAATAGAGGTAGATGACAGATTGTCATAGAAAGTTTGTTGCGATGTTAAAATCGTAACCTAGGAACCAAGTGGTTCATATGATATGAATGCATTAAATGCATAGAAAAGTTTCCGGATTGATCCGAGAAAGAAAGGTGAGATATGAAAGATCTCAATTGTGAGTTAAATCACAGTTTGACCAGCTTTCGAGGACGAAACCTTATTTAAGGACAGTAGAGTTGTAACACCCCAAATTTTATGACTTAAGCTATATACGTGTGCTATATTTGTTAAGTAGCTAAAATACATGTGATATAATATATATACATAGAATAAAGAAACGTCACTGTTCGCGTACGAATATTCAGCACGACATTCGAGGAAACGTCAAAAGGCGAATTTATAGAATATTATAGATAACGAAAAATAAAGACCGTGGGCGTAGACGAATCTCAAATCCGAATTATAACGAAGCGAGAAAATGCAAAATAGTGATTTAGGCCCGGTTTGTAATAACCGTAATTAAGGCACGAACGTCACTAAATTAACACCGAGGCGAAAGTAGAATATCAGGTATTGTTAAATACTTGATTTATAAATCGTTATAAAATATATTTGCGATGTTCGACACGAAAAACGGTGGAATCGGTAACCGTTGCTGTTACGCGATAATAACCGAAATCAATTCGTTTAGCCGTTCGAGAAAATTATAAACACATTGGCAAGTATATATAATTATTATAAATAATAGTTAAGTATTTCAGTCCAGATGACGTATTCGGTTTATGAAACGGTCGTGATCGCTACGCCAATTAGACACACGCTGTTACCGCGTAATCAAATAAATATTGACCGCTTTGCGTTACAACCAAATAATAAATATAATAATTATATTTATTAGATCCCCGTAACATTTTAGGTGTTCGGGAATTTATATAACCGTTATGAAATACTATATATTACTTTACGAGTATAGAATACGGGTATAATACCTACCTATTAAATAGTATACCCTATTAAAAAAATTACTTGATCGTTACTTCTCAATCTTCTATCTGTCGAAATTCTTTATGATTCAGCAATTCTCCTATATTAACATAACACAACTTATTGTACACATTTTAGTTGGAAAAAGCACGAGTCATGGTTAATATCCATATTCATATGGATCATATAAATTGTTATCTTTCGAGAAATTAGGTTACATTTGGTTTCATGAGCCACAACCACTCTCTCTCTATCTCTCTCTCCGGTTCTTCCTCCGGCGGTTCTTCCTCAGTTCTTCCTCCGTCGGTTCTTCCTTCGCTATTCATCTCAATTAGGCACCAACACCATCGCAAGACAACCTCCGGCCAGGCACCACCACCATCGCAAGATAACCTCCGGCCATTTGACTACCTTTTGAAAATCACAGGTTAGGGTTTCTACATCTTTATCATCCTAGTTAGGGTTTACGGTTTCTCTAATTGAAATTTTTCATGTAGATTGGATATTATAGGAAACTGTAATTTTAAGCATACGGGAGTGGTTGAGCGATGCAGCCATCGGGAACAACCCTGCTGAGGGAACTATGGAACTGTTAGTCTTACTACCCCTTTAGCATCCTTTTCTGTAATATTAATATAGCTTCGTACTGTTGATTCTTGATATTATAGGTTTCTATCATAGACTCTAAGATGCTGGTTTCATTTTCTTAGCCTTTAGTTCATGTCAAAAAATTTGATTCGGTTCAAACATTAGGCAGTATATGTAATGCTATAACTTTGAAAACGGTAATAATTATTTTTATTATGTAGTAAGAGATGATGATTTAGGGTTTTAAATTGTTTTAAAATTGACTTCCAATTTTAGGGCAGATTGAGTACTAAAGGAAGAACAGTGTAGATGCAAATCTGAAAAAGAAGTCTGATGGAAATGAGAGGAGATTGGTGCTTTTATAAATTAGGAGGATGGTAGAGAGGATGAGGAAGGGGACGGCTACACCTGCATATTGGAGGAACATGAAGTAGTGTTCTTTTTCTATGTACTTTCTTTTTTATAATCAGTTCCTCATATGATTTTATTTTTGTAGGTTGTGTGTCTTTGGGATTCTGGCTTCATTATGTATGTTAGAGTTTCAGGTTTTTTTAATATTTCATTTGGGGATGATTGGATAGGTTTCTGCATTATTCGTCGACTCCTAGTTTTTTGCTTTGCTATTTTGAAGGTTTTATTATGCCTTCTCTGTCAGGTATTTTATGCTTTGCTCCTTTGCGGTGTTGATTGATTTTCGTTTTGTGTATTTGTAACAGGTGGTGCTGAGATTCGTCATGTGTTGCTATTAGTGCATGAACCTTGTGTGGTCGTTACTGTTCGAATTGACGAACATACATATTTGAGAGTGGACAAGATCCGGGGTCTGAACCTTAGCCGAACTCCAAGTTCGGGGGTGTCCTAAGGTGGTCCGAACTCCAGGTTCGGAGGTACCCCAGTTCGGACAGAAAGTTTAGTATAAATTGTTATCTTTGTATTTCTGTGCAAGTTTTTGTCCAGTGTCTTTGTGTTGAGAGGGGAGGTTCTGTCCAACCTCCCCTGGAGCTTAAACGTTTGTATACTCCTTCGGTCATGTAATCATTCGACACGAATCAATGACAAAACTTCCGTCTCATCCATAGAATCGATCCGTATACATTTTTTCAGTTGCATTCTTCCTATTACAGGTTATGTAATATTTTCTCTTTGTTTCTCCTTTATATGTTGCAAACTTTCCATTTGTTTTATTACTAATCAGATTAATCGAGTAGGTTTTATCCTACTAATATTACCTACTTTATAACTGTCTAAATTTTTCATATAGTTAACTATTAAATTTACATTTTTTGTTTAAATAGCTGAGCAAATGGGGAGATTGCGAACTGCTTAAAAGCGAGGTTTGATTGACATTCGACCCATTTCACCCGTTGAGGGTTAAGCAAAAACTTTCAAAGAGATAGGTAAACCAACACAAACTCAATAAGTTTCTCTTATAAGCAATGTCAGATTATCTTGAAAACAATTACAATGATTTGGCTATAAGCAATGTCAGCTTATTGATGGTTGTGGCTTGCAGGATAGGTGCTGAAGCAAAAAGTACTACACTCATGAATTTCAACGTGAGATGTCTTGCTCCATCGCCATTTATGATTGCAATCTATTTTCTTTTATTGCTTCCTAATAAATGTTTTTGCTAGAAGTGATTTGGATCATTCTCCTCATAGACATTTAGGCTTCATCCTTAAATTAGATGGATTGACCATAGGTAACATAACTTTAAATTTTATATTTTGTCTCGTTGCATATGCATTTGTTTATGGGTTAAACACATATGTTAGTTTAGTATAGTTCATATGTTTCTTTGATTTTTTATCTTAGAATCAAAGGAATGATTTAAGGCCAGAGTTACTAAAAAAGCATTAAGCTTTTTGATGGTTGTGTAATACTTTAATAATATGAAATATCGCTGGTTATACAATTTTGTTTTCGAAAAAATTTACTTAGATTTTGCAATTCATTTTTCACTCCACTGAAACATTCCAAGGGTAAAAGGGTTGAGTTTAGGTTTTTACTTTGATTTTGCTATTTGTTTTTCACTTCACTGAAACGTGGGTGTAAATGGGGTGAATGGGTCGATTTGAGGTTATTTGGTAGAATCTTCCTTGCTATTTTTTATTTTACCATTTTTTGAGGGTTTTGAAACGTGGGTACATATTTTTCTTACTTTTTCTTTTCTCTAACCTTTATATAATATGAGTGTGTTTCATTTACTTGATTGCAACCTTTTCTTAGTTGTCTTCATCCTGCCTTCATATCAACGTTAAAGATGGAAACTATGGTGGTTCAAGTTTCAGAGGTAAAAGAGATATATGTGGAAAATGTTGTAATTTTCTAGATCAGCGTCTATTTATTTGAAAGAGTTTCTCTTTATAGGTTGGTTTTGCACTCAATTTTTTAAATAAAATTTTTCTTTGTAGGTTGACATTGCACCCTCCCGACGCGAAGCGAGTGTTGCATGATTTAAACATTTATTTTCTTTGTTAACTAAAACAAAATTTATAGAGTGTTGCATGATTTAAACATTTACTTTCTTTGTTAATTAGAACAAAATTTATATTCGTTATTGATATTAGTTTCACATGGCACTTATATTTAATCGTTTTGCTACATGACTTTAAAAAACGGTCCGACTCCGCTGCGAAGCGCGGGTCGACCCACTTGTTGAAAACATTACTCATCGTTTGTACGTGGTGAATTTACGTTGAATAAATCTCTGTATAAATACATACATACATGCAAATGGAAATCACAACACAATTCACCATTCAAACACACAAATTGAATTCAATATACACACACATACGACAAAACAGAAAGAAAAGGAGAGAGAGAGAAGAAAGCCAGCGGCCGTACCCTCTCCCCGTCTCTCTTCGTTTTCACGGCAAGCCCACCCCATCTCCGCTCGATTATCCGGCCGACCTAACAACCCCTATCAACCTCTCCGATGAAACCTAGCTCTCACCCCCTGTCCGTTCAAACTCACAGCATGCCCATGTCCTCCGGTGACTGAAACCAAGCGAGTGACGGCCCTGCTCCATTCTCCGGTGAATACCAAGAGCAGCAGCAGCTCCTCCGGCCGGCGTAAACATCAAACCCAGCAGCAGCAGCGCGAAGCCGTGAACCAAACACCCCCACCTCGCATCTCCTTCTTCACCTGCAGCTCCGACGACCCTCTGCCCGTTGCTCCCCCTCCGCTCATTTCTTCGAAAACCTCGGTGAATTCGTATGCTTTCCGATAAGAGTAAGCGATGTTAAAAGATGAAGGTGACAGTATTTTATGCTTATTATTTCGGTTGTATACGGCTATGTTCCAGATGGTATTCGGTGACGTGCGGTTGACGATGGGGCATGGCGGCAGCGCGATGGACTACCGGGATGGTGGTGAATGGTGGCGGTGGTTGGCGGTTAGTAACGATGAACAATGGTAGCCGTGATTCAAGTTAGAAAAGAAGGTATCGAGTAGAACCCGATAAACCCGCTTCACTTTCGGGTGACGTTTCGGTGGCATAACGAGGTCCAAACGACGAACCGACAACGGGGAAATGCTCGTGGCGAGAAACTAGTTAGGGAGGACTATTTATTTGTCCAAATCGAACAACTTTAGTATTCGGTTACTTTGGACTTCTTTCACGACCCGTCAAAGAGGTAATCACGTTATATATTTGTTATTATTACAAACATTATTACTAAGTTAAAGTTTATATTAAATCATAATAGAACAAGATAAATAATAGAAATATATATTTAAGACGAAAAATATATATATGATTATTAATCAGTTTTATTTAATAAAATTGATTAAAAGGATATTTTGTATTTAAATATTATATATATATATATAAATAATATAAACGATAAAGTAATTATCGGACTAAAGAATATGTTTAATATATATTTGAAACATATTTAAAATATGTTAATATATTTTTAATTTGTTAATATCGAAATTAGGGTTTTCCAAGACGCTGTGCTATCAAACCCGAGTAACCGGTAATGAACTAAGCTTTGAAATTCTAAAGTTAATGTTATAACGAATAATACCCTAAGTCAGTTTTGAATAAAAATGGGTTCTGATAAAGAAATGAGAATAACGAGAAATTAGAGTTTCCAAATATGATTATTTAATATAAAATAATCCAAAGGGTATGAAGACTTGATTTTTGGTATTGTAACATGTCCTTCTATATAATAAATATATATGAAGTTAAAATGTATAAATGATAAAGTATTTTAAAATACCGAATTAATCGGATATTTAAAAGTTTGCGCGGACCGGAAGGGTAGACGCCTGTACACTTGGATTTCTGGCAAAAGCGAGGGTGTCACATAAATCCCAACTGGGAAATGGCATCCCTCACTGGGCGACTCCAGAGTGAGCGTTTACTTATAGGAATGCGTGTCTTCGTATTATCATCAAAAGAAAAGGATAATGGCCTAAAGGGCATTTTGGTCATTTTGACCTTTTAAAATAAATGAACTTAATAATTTAACATTATTAAGATAATGAAGTATTAAAATAAGCATAGAAAATGTTTATTACAAGTTGGTCGACCCGCGCTTTGCGACGGATTCGGGCCGTTTTAGAAAGTCATTTAGCAAAACGACTAATGATATGATAAGTGTCATGTGAAACTAATGTCGATACATATAAATTCTATACTAACAAAGAAATTAATGTTCACATCATGCAATTTATAATGTTCTCGACCTGCGCTTTGCGGCGGCAATGGATCGTTTTAGAAACTCTGTTAGCCACATGCTGGATATGTCCATTTTAAGAAAGAAAATAGCAATTTATTTATGAGCAGTTAGCCATTTGAATACTAACCTCCCAAATGATTGTCCAAAAATCAAAATCATTTGAATACTAATGTTTGTATGTTAAAAGAATAGTCTATGCTTGACCTCAGGAAGTCAAACCTTCCAAATGATTGTCCAAAAATATATGCTCTATGATGAGTGTATCTCAAAGTGATTAAAATAGTAATAATAGAACCTAAAACACTCACCTTTAACAATATAACATAATGAAGGCCAAGTTAAAACATGCCTGTGAGAATTCAGATTAAGCGCCCAAGAAATTGATACGACCGGAACCTTCTATGCCCCCTCATTTTTTTCGTAGATAATCATAGCCCGCAAAATAGGCAGAAGATGAGTGCACCACCACCTCGATAACATTGACACTTCAAATCATAGCAACCAAGACTGCACAAACAATTTATATATAATCAGTTGGAAATAATTATCTACATGTCGGCTTCATATCCAATTTGACTAGTATGTTTAATGGTTTTTCAGGCCCTTTCTAAGCCTGTAGATAAAAGAAATTGTCAGGATCGATTTCTAGCCAAAGATCATCATTTGATTCATCACACGAGTGCGGAAATCACGTGTGATGATCACTCTTGGTTGGATCAGCAACATTGCCTCTCCATTGCCTCTGAAACTCAAGAAAAACACCAAGAACACACACACAAACACACAGTGCTCCTCAGGAGGTTCTCTCTAGGCTTATTTAGGATTTCCTAAGAATTCCTATTTATACCCAATGAGGAGCACAAGTGTCTATGCACATAATACAAGGAGAATCACACATCACATCAAGGAATTAAAGAATTCGTCTAAGTCAGAATGTCAGATCGTTAACTTCAAGAGGC
>JBCNJP010011940.1:0-14641 GCA_039602395.1 Deinandra increscens subsp. villosa
CCCAGCGTATCAAACTGATACGCCGGACCACATGGTCCGCCGGACCATGTGGTACGCCCATAACCAAATAGTCACTACAACTATCACTTAGACACGCTCACATAGATACAATACACGAGACACTCATAGCATAGGAATATGCTCTAACATGATGCTCACTGTGTAAACTGTCCACACAAAAGGCAGGGAACGTAGGAACTTTTTGTTAACAACTACCTGGTCTAGTTTTACATATACCTTTTGGAGTTCATCAAGCAAAGAAACAAATCTTAAGTACTGGTTTGTCATTGTCTCACCAGATTTGAAAGAAAAGTTTTCATACTTCTGTTTTAAAACATCTTTCTTGTTTTCTTTTACTTCACTGGTTCCTTCATACATTTCACTTAAGGCATTCCACAGGTCAAATGCAGTTTTATATCCTTTAAACCCACTTAAGATGGAGTTAGGAAGTGCAACTTGTAGAGTCCAATATGCCTTATGGTCAGATTCCAGAGCAGTATAGTCAGATTCAACATATTTGTCTAGTGGTTTTGGTATCTTTACTTTTGCATCATCAGCAGATGAAACCATGGGTGAGTAAGGTCCTTCAGTAAAAGATTTCCAAATACGGCGGTCCAAAATCCTAACAAAACCTTCCATCCTGAGTTTCCAGGTACCAAAGTCATCTGGAGTGAACATTGGTGGTTTGTTAGAAGAACCATTTGGACAACTTAGACTAAAATCACTCATTTTAAAAACCTTTTGAAAGAAGAAACAGCAAGGCTTGTAAAGTAAGAAAGTAAAGTATCAACTTTGAAGCACTGAAAGTCTTCAAAGTGAGAGCCAAAGCTCTGATACCACTTGTAGGATCGTTAATAGTTAGAGTTAAGCTAAAACAAAAGCCCTTTACTTGCAAATATAACCCTACGGAATTAAAGTTATATTTCACTTTACTTAAACGAGATTTAGTTCTTGTGTATAATGTAAAAGCTTGATTTGCAGAAAGATAGTAACAATGAAATAACAAATACTCGGCACTATTTGCATTAACTCAAAGCTACACTATTAAAAGTTGTTCAAGAACAGATGTTGTTCGTGATATTCGTAATGATGTTTTTGTAAACTATGAGCTAACTAAGCTATATATATTATTGATGAGATCAATGACAGCCATTGATCTCATGCGATCTAATCTAGACCGTAAATAATAAAGTCAAATACAAACTACCAAAAGAATAAACATCGGCAATTGGAATATCTTGCGTGTTTGCAGCAACATACTACTTTAGGAGAGCGGCTTGAATCAGATATAGAAGCATACGAGAAGCTTTTGCAGGATTGGACTTGCTGAAAAGACATCCCAGGAAAAGTCCGGTTGAACTCATTATCTGGTGGATAATCGAGTTCACCCGGAATATTCGCTAAAGGACAAAACTGCTTCTTTCCGCTTGAACTGCCAGTTCCCCTTGAAGTGAGAATTCCGCTTCAGCTTCAGCAGGAACATAACAAAATTGGCATTCATCCAAAAATCTTCCAAGCGCAATATTCCTTACATCAACCCTCGTCCTTACCTCCCTTGCAACCTCAAATTAACTGGTTTATTAATATAAATGGTGAAATATTAAGAGTTTAATGTTATAGTAGTTTCATAAAAATGTATTGATATCGTTATGTAGTTTATGGTCAGTAGCTACAATGAACACAACTTTATATCCTTTTATTTGCTATGAACGATAGCAGTGGGCTCAAGAGATCTACAATAACCAGATGATGCGTGTTTATATTTGTGGATATGGGCTTAAGAGGTCTATGAAGTGATTTGGTATAATCACTAATAAGAGAACATATCAAAATTAAGGAAATGTAATCAAATGTCTGTTGATCTATGAAAATTGATTATAACGGAGAATTCAAGAGATAACCAAGTAGTCTAGAAGGAGATGAGAAATGTAGATTCAAAGGATGAAGATGAGAAGAAGAAATTTTCACAGATCTTAACAATATTCATTCATGTCCATTCTCTCCATCTCTTCTGGCTTATATATTCCAGTCATTCCAGTCAATTTGTTGGGCCACTGGACCTGGATACTGGGCTGGCTAGATCTTATTTGGGTTAGGCCCAGGTTCATAACATACTCCCCCCTTTAAAATACACCTTGTCCTCAAGGTGTAAGTAAAAAAAAAGTTGGAGTTGGCTGAAATATACCTCTGGAGTAGCACCGTAGCGGCATGACCAATAGGTGATCGATGATGGTTGGTGGTGTATGACCATAAAGTGCTGCAAAATATGTAATAATTGGGTCCAAAAGTTTGTCTGCAAACGCTTTAAAATCATTGGTGTCTGTATTTGTGGTCTCCATAAAGTCCAAGGTAGCCCTTGGGTATACACTGTTAGAAAGTATAGTCAAATACACTATTAACGCCCTTAATTTGCTTTGCATCTTCTGACTAACAAAGTGAGCAACGAGGAAATCAATTTCATCAATTAAAATCCCAACAAAAGGTGGGTGTAAGAGACTTTTAAAGAACAGATGGAAAGATGATGGCGTGATCGAGCGGCAAGCGGAAGGTGTCCAAATCTCCCATTTTGGCAGCATTACTTGACTGATCAGAAATGGAGCATGCCTCCAAAGAAAGGAAATATAACAAAGAATGCAATATTCAAACTCTGCAACCAGCTTTATAAACAAATAATCCACATCGGACGTTGTAGCAAAATACAAAGGCTGTTTTTTGTCGCACCCTCCTGTTTGGATCAAATAATCAGCGAGTAATTGGGATAAATGCAGTGACTTTGTAATATCAAAAAATCGCATTTGTCTAATCACATATTGAGAAAATATCTTGAGTGTTAACAGTTGAGCGGTGTCTTGGTAATCTCTACGAATGTTGTGGTGAGAAAGAAGAGGAACCTCTGAATGCATTTCATTTATGAGCAAAACTTGGACAAGTGCAACACTTGATTCAACGAATAAAGAAAACAAAAATTTATCCTTTAGCCAATCCACAATTAATAAAAGTCTATATGGAGTGAGAATAAAATAGTATCCATCCCACAGTTGGTCATGAATGTTAGCATCAAAATGGAGCTTCCACATACTAACCTTAATTGTTGTGTGAATTGCTATACAAATGCCGCCTTCAACAACTGCAGCACATGGAAGTATGACCATAGTGTTGGCTTCATAATCCCACTCCCTCCACCAGTAATCGAAAGGCTTACCCTTCATAATCCAAATGCCAAAAATACACCATTTTGGTAGAATGCTAATTGTGGAACAAATAGAAACAGTAACCAGAATCAATTACCTGCTTTTTAGCAAATCATTTGATTGAGACTTCACGTTATGTTGCATCCAAATCACAAAGTTCAAGTATCCATAGTGAAGCTTCATCTTATGATAATCATTAATTGTAACTAATTTCTTCGTTCCTTGTAGCCACTGTTTGGCGACATTTGCACCATAATAATACAAAGTGGAGAAAACCGTTGAACTTTTGGACTTCCATAACTTGGGTTTCCATTTGTGCCACATATGCACACCTGCTGTTAAATTTTCCTGCCCTAACATATGATCCATGTTATATTTTCTTGCTACTACTATCTTCAAAGACAATGGCATTAGTGACGTCTGGAACATGGTAGAGTTCATGCCACTTTAAGTTTACTAATTGTTTTGCAACCCTTAATGGCAAACTGTTAGAACTATAAACTGGATTATGGACAAAACCATTTAGTGCATTAAAACCCATATCTAAATTATGCACCTTGACAGGAAGACTAGAAGAGATAAGAGCTTCTCTATTACCTTTTGTATCATGTGTACTTTCTGCGTTGTTCAAAGCATCTCGCATATGAATTGGTAAACCTTGTAGACCTTCATTCTCAACAACAATAGAGAAAGCCACAGGTGTATCATTGGCAACCTTTAATAGTTTGTCGTCTAGATTTGTTTCAACTATGTTGCCACTATCCTTTGAATGATCACCATTAATATCAATAGAATGGTGAATCGCACACCCAAACGACGTAGGCATTTCATTAAACAGGTTATGAGCGTTACGTATCATACCATTGGTAGTAGATGCCGATAACATAGCTATATCAAGCATTTCGTGAGGCATTTTGTGAAACATGTTAAGAACAGCCTCTATGGCTCCACAGTGCACAAACCTGGCGAGCATATAAGCCCATGTAAATACACTTCTCTCAAACATTTGATCGAACAGGTGACGAGTGGTATCTAACGGGCCATTAGGTGTGTAGAATCTTGCTATCTCAGACGGGCGGATAGGGAGTAGGACCGGGCCCTAGGACGGCGCGTCTAGATCTCAGATTTACAGGAGAGCTCGGTATCCAATCGGGAGACCGACCGGAACACTTGAGAATCTTGAGGGACCTGCAAGACAAGGAAACACCGTTGTTCTTGGAGAGCGGGACGGGGTGTCCCGCGACCAAGCTCCGGCGTGAGAATAAGTATCTGTGTTTGGACAATAAAGAAAGGAGAGTGGAGGAGTAATGAATGAATGCTAACCTGGTGGTTGAGGGGTATTTATAGCCCTCAACCTTTGTCTCGATGTGTCATTAATGAACCTTTCCCGAACAGGAGGCCTGCTACATTGGGCTGTCAGGCAGCGCCGAATGCTGCAGTACCCATTTCGGGTAATCTTTGATCAGTGAGCCCGGCCGGGTGTTATAGTACCCGGCCGGTGGTGTGGTCTTGAGCTTTGGTCTGTACCGTCTGTGTAGACGTTTGCCGGGCCCGAGTGGGTGGCCTTGTTGGCTATCGGTCGGTATGGCATGTCCGTGTTGAGGGTCGACCGTGATGTCATCACGGATGGACATACGTCATCAGCCCCCCAGCCCGAGTGTGTGATGGTCTGGTCATCATCAGTCGGGCTTTTATCGTTTTTCGTTGGCGATTCGAGTTAAAGGTTGGTCAGTTTCGGACGCTTAGGTTGTATTGGTTCCTGTGCCAATTAAAGGGGACAGGCGATTGATGGGACGTCTGAGCGCATGGGGGACAGCTGGCCCCTGACGTGTCGCTCATCCAATGGTTCGAGCAGTTATGGTCTGCTGTGACGATTCAATAACCGTCCTTTTACTCCGCCTATAAATAGGGGGGGTAGTTACCATTTTTTACAGTTTCTACTTTCTTTGCTCTGTGACTCCGACTTAGGGTTTTTGTGTTCCGGCGAGATTTCCGATCGGTACGTTACTTTCCTTTTCGCTTTTCTTTGTTGTTGTCATGTCGCTCAAAGGCGAGATGGAGCGCACATTTTCTGTTTTGACGAAAGATAAACTGGATGAGCATTGTGACAAGTATGGCATTCCGGCGGCGCTAGGGCCGGAATTGCCGAAGCCTAAAGCTTGGATTAAGTTGGCGCCTGAAGGTAAGATAGGGCTGTATACGAAAGCTTTTAGC
Organism: Deinandra increscens subsp. villosa; assembly: GCA_039602395.1. NCBI lineage: Eukaryota > Viridiplantae > Streptophyta > Magnoliopsida > Asterales > Asteraceae > Deinandra > Deinandra increscens. The sequence continues at coordinate 5,406 of JBCNJP010011940.1, forward strand.
AACGGTCAGTTGAGGATTCCATTTTCGAAATTCTTCTTGTCTGTGTTAAGCCATCATCTGGTTCATATTTCGCAACTGCACCCTTACGCGATTCTTCGTATAACGCATTTTGAGGTTTGTTGTCGTGTGATCGGAAAGGAACCGACGATCGGTCTTTTTCGTCAGTTTTATCGTTTGGGTCGCCAGGGTGATTGGTACATTCTTGAGCGTATGAGGGGTAGGCATGATGACGGCATGCCTAGCCCTGATTATTTGTCTTGGGTGCCAAGCAACCTGAAGTATTTTAAAGACAAATTCTTTTGGATATCTGACAAAGTGTTGGATAAAGTAATTCCTTGGAAGAAATCCAGTTGTATGCTTAATTTAGGTGACCCTGACCAGGAAGAGTATGATAAAGAAGCCGTGGAGAAACTTGTTGCGTTGCAACTCAAACTCAAGCCATTCCCTGAGAGGGTATTGGTGATGACGGGGCTGAGTCGGAATTGGTTGAAAGCGGGCTTCAAGCCAACCTTTTATATTGATGGGCATGGTATGCCCTTTGTTCCGTATTTTGTTTATTTCCCCTGGGCATCTAATGAATTTTGTTCTTTCTGTTTGCAGAGATGGATCTACTGTCTTTTATCAAGATGAAGGAGCCAGAGGATGTTATTCAGGGAAGCAAATCGATTCCGAGGAATGAACTAGACCCTGTTTCTGCGACGACTGGCCGTCGTCATGAGAACTTTGCAATTGAAGATGGCAATCGGACGGTCACCTATTCGGCTATGGGCGGGCCGACTAACACATTGGTTGATGCCGAGGAAGAGATGTCAAAGAAAAAGAAGAAGAAAGGGAAAAAACATGATGAGGGTGATGATGCTAGTAAGGCGACGCACAAAAAGAGGATGGCTAAGAGGGACGGAGCGACTTCCAGTCGTTCCAAGAGGTCGAAGACTGAGTCGGCCTCTGCGAGCGTCGATGATGGTCCCGAGGGTACTGAAGATGAGATTCAAGATTCTGATGTGGAAATCATGGAGAACTCGGCTGATGGTGACCGGCCGGTAGGTGAGGAACAGCCGGTCAGTGATGAGCAGCCTGATGCTGAGACTTTGTGAAGCCACATTCCGGTATTGCTTTCTAATGTTATAGATGTAAATGACCCTCGTGCTTTGACCATAGCTAGTCCTCCAACTGACATGGGTGAGTTCCTTCAGTTATTACAGGAGCAGCCAGCTGGTGACTTTGGCTACATCACAGCCCCTGGTGGAGCGGATGGTATGATAAAGGACCTGGTCAACATGGAGCTTGGGAAAGGTAAAATGTTAGAATTTGGTGGTGAAGGTTAGGAGCAGTGATTGGTGGAAGTTGATGTTGGTGATGAGCCGTTTCGGCCTGATTGGAATCTGAAGAATAAGAGTCGGTTTGAGTCGTCAGACAGGTGTCATGAGTTTGCATCGTCATGTCTCCCGGCCGGAGAACGGGCGGCTTTGGAGAAAGACAGCCACCAATTGGCTCGCGATAAGGCTCACTATAAACTTGTTCGAGGTTTTAGTTCTGCACTTGATATGGTTCGGCGAAACGAACTGCTTGAAAAGGAGTTGATTGCTGCCAAGGAAAAAAGTGAAAAGAGACGTGTGGAGCTCGTTCGTTCGAAAAAGGAACTTGATAACTTGACCCAGAAATTTTGTGGTGTGGATATGGAGAAGATTTTGAAAATGGAGAATGACCTTGCTCGGTTAGAGGAGCATCATGATTTGTTTGAGAAACAAAATGCAAAGTTAAAGGGTGATTTGACTGGAGCTTATGGTGAATTGGAGGCAGCCCGGGTGGAGGCTCGTCAAGCGTCCGAAGCTGCCCAGTCGGGTGCCCAAAAGTTAACTGAAGCAGAGGCTGAAATTGCCAAGTTGAAAAGTGACAAGGAAAGGATCCAGCAATTGTATCAAGGTGAGCTTGCCCGAGCGCAGGAGTACGGGAATGACCGACAGTGGTTGATCGAGGAAGGTTTTGGGTATGTGGTTAAGAGATTGTTGGCTAGCAAATCTTATCGAGAGCCGATAGGCGCTTTCCAGACTTTGGTAAGCGATCATGGGGTGTCGGTCGGGTTCTCAGCCGGTTACAAGTGGGCGCTCGCTGGTAAACCTTTGAAGGATCATTCTTATTATGACCCAGATTCCTGGACGAAGGTTCAAGAGGGTGGTCGGGTGCTGGCCGAGAAGGAGTTTGCTTATTTGGAAGCTATTGCTAAGTGTACCAATAAGAAGTTGAAGGAGTTGCGAGCTCTGGACCCGGATGAGTGTGAAGAGGTGAAGAAAGCTGCCGGTCAGTCGGGCAAGCAATCCAAGGCCGCAACCTCTACCAGCCGGGCGCAGAAAGGTGGTGGAAAGTAGTTGTTGTCTTGTTGACATTCCTGTTTGTTTTGTGAAGCTGTTTTATGTTTGTTTATGTATTTTGCCCGATCGGGCCTGAATATGTTTGTCTGTTTTGTGGTACCGGCCTTCATGTTGGGGTTGGTTTATGTCTGTTGACTGTTTGGTGAACAACTCATATGTAATTGGCCGAAGTTATTCGCCCTATCTAATGTTAGTATCTATAGCTTTGCTATTTGTTTGTTTGTGTTGTTATTGTAAGCATGCGTTTGTGTGTTTGGTGAATTTTCATAATTCGTTTAGTTTGTTTGTGCGGATATGTATAAAATTTGCGCGACTTTAAACCTAGGTTCGACCAAAACTTTGGTCTATGTGGTCCAGACTACGCCTTCCTGCCCGAGTGTCAGGTGTTAACTATGCTGGTCACCCACTGAAGAGCTGTGAGAAATGGACAATGAGATGTCTTTCTATATAGCCCGGTTCGGATAACCTATCTTACGAAATTGCAAAGTGGGGTTGCTAGGGGTTAAGCCATTGTTGCCGATCGTGGCTGACTGATTGTCTCCCCTGTCCCGGAGTTGCAATGGGTTGCACTTAGTGCGTTTTAACATATTGTTTTCCAGTATTGTAAGTAGCCTATTGGCTTGTTTGTTTATTGTTGTGTGTGCTTGGAAGAATACGGTACTGAAAATTTCGTGTAATTCCATTAGTGGCGGCTTTTAGACGTCATGCCGCTTGAAGTATGTAGTACAAAATTTGGAATTACATAATAATACAAGTTCTTACATGTAGCATTTTTTCAATTGCATCCCGTTCCAGTGTCGTGGAACCGGCTTGCCTTCAAGAGTTGCTAGCTTGTAGGAGCCTTTGGCGTGTGCTTCGAGGATCTGATATGGGCCTTCCCAGCTGGGGCCCAGTTTTCCTGTGTCTTCTTGTCGGCTGGCTTCGTTGTTCCTGAAGACGTAATCTCCCGGCCGGTATGTGATTTCCTTGACACGCTGGTTGTAGTAACCCTCAATTTGTTTCTTGTACCTTGCTTCGTTTATCGCTGCTATGTCTCGTCGCTCTTCTGTTAGTGCAAGATTGACCAGTAGTTCGGAGTTGTTTTCGACCTCCGATACATTGTCAGTTCTGTAGCTGGGCATTCCTATTTCGGCCGGGATGACTGCTTCCGAGCCGTATGTCAAACTGTAGGGGGTGTGCCCATGGCTTGTTCTCTCGGTTGTTCTAATGGCCCAAAGGACGCTGGGAAGCTCGTTCAGCCAGTTCTTGCCTTGATTTCCCAGTTGGGCTTTGATCCCGTGGACGATGCTTCTATTAGTTCGTTCAACTTGCCCATTTCCTTGGGGGTGAGCAACCGAGGTGAAAATTTGAGTAATCTGCAGCTCTCTACACCATGCACGAAAGGGGTTCTCGGCGAACTGTTTTCCATTGTCGGTGACTATTTTGCCGGGAAGGCCGTACCGACACACTATCTGTTCCCAGACAAAATTTATGACTTGTTTCCCCGTGATTGATGCTACTGCCTTGACTTCTGGCCATTTGGTGAAATAATCCACCGCCACGATTAGGAACTTGATTCTACCAGGTGCCTCAGGGAAAGGGCCTACGATGTCGATGCCCCACTTGTAAAACGGCCAGGGGGAGATCACCGGGATCATGTTGTGCTTAGGAGCCTTTGGTACTGGCCCGTGTATCTGGCAGCTTTGACATTTGCGAAGTTCTGATTCTGTGTCGCCGTACATGGTGGGCCAGTAATAACCCATAGTCATGAGTCGGGTTACAACCGATCGGGGTCCCGAATGTGTTCCGCATATCCCTTCATGTATTTCCCTGATGACATATAAGCCTTGCTCTGGTGTTAGACATCGTAGCAGTGGTTGTAAGTAAGACTTTTTGTATAATTTGCCATTGCACACTGTATACTGCTGGGCTTGTAATTTCGGCTTTGCCTCTTCTAACGTACCGGTTGAGGCTGCACCTGTTTCAATGTAATTTTTGATGGGCGTTATCCAGGTGTTGGTGTTGAAAACTTCAGCCTGACTGACCGGGACGGGGTCGTCTGTGCGCTGATGGATTACCTCAACCGGTATTTTCTTGGTGAGGTGTGCAAACGCTAGCGAAGCCAGTTTGCTTAGGGCGTCTGCTTTCTTATTTTGGCTTCGCGGTATCTGTGTTATCTCAAATTCCTCGAACTGTGTCGCCAATTCTTTTACCCTGTCGGCGTAGCGTTGCAGAGTTTCCCCTCTGATTTCGAATTCGCCCTTGACCTGGTTTGTCACAAGCAAAGAATCAACGCGGACTGATATTTTCTTGACATTCATTCGCTTGGCCAAACGAAGACCGGCCAATAAAGCCTCGTATTCAGCTTCATTGTTTGTACTAGGAAAGTTAAGCCGGATGGCATATGTTACCTCGATACCGTTTGGGTCTATTAGCACAAGACCGGCGCCCGAGCCTTCACTGTTCTTGGCCCCGTCAGTGTATAGGGTCCAAGCATCCGGGCTTTTGACCGGTGGTGGAAGGATGCTTTCATGTGTTGGGGCGCTCGGTGTAAGTTCGTCCGTTTGTAGTTCAGTGATGAAATCAGCTAATGCTTGGCCTTTGATGGCGTTTCTTGGTTTGAACTGAAGGTCGTGTTCGCCTAGTTCCAACGCCCACTTAGCGAATCGGCCAGATGTCTCTGGCCTGTGTATGATTTCACGCAAAGGAAAATTTGTGAGTACGGTGATTCGATATGCTTGAAAGTAACGGCGTAGCCGTCTGGCTGTGTGTATTAGTGCAAGCAGTAATTTTTCTAGCTTTGAGTACCTCGTTTCGGGGTCCTTCATGGCCCGGCTGACAAAGTAGATCGGGAGCTGTCGGCCGTCCCGCTCGGTGCAAAGGACCGAGCTGATGGCTTCATTTCCGACTGATAAGTAGAGAATCACTTCCTCTCCTGTTTCAGGTGCGGTGAGTGACGTTAAGTCAGCCAGAGCGAGTTTCAGCTTGGTGAAGGCATTGTCTGCATCCTCTGTCCATAAGAATTCCTTTGTTTCGGTGCACCGTTTGAGGACCTTGAAAAAGGGGAGCGCTTTCTCGGCCGATTTGGAAATGAACCTGTGTAGGGCCGCCAGTCGCCCGTTAAGACACTGTAGTTCCTGTAAGGTTTGCGGTGCTTTCATTTGAGTGATTGCTCTTACCTTTTCAGGATTCGCCATGATGTTCTTGTCAGTTATGCAGTGCCCTAGGAATTTGCCTGTCTTCATCCCGAATGAACATTTAGCGGGATTCAGTTTCATGTTCACTGATCTGAGTTGACTGAACGTCTCTTCGATATCGTTTATCATGTCTATCTCTGTGTGACTTTTGATGACTAGATCGTCAACATATGCTTCCATGTTCCGGCCTATCTGGTTGTCAAAGACCTTGTCGATGAGGCGCTGATATGTGGCTCCGGCATTTTTCAGGCCGAATGGCATTTTCCTGTAGCAGAATATGCCCTTATCGGTGTGGAAAGCTGTTTTGTCTTCGTCAGCTTTGGCCATTTTAATCTGGTGGTAACCTTTGTAGGCATCCAGGAAGCATTTGAATGTGAAGCCCGACAAAGCGTCTACCTTCGCATCTATGGATGGTAAGGGGTAGCAATCCTTAGGACATGCATCATTTAGTTTTGTAAAATCGACGCACATGCGCCATGAGCCATCTTTTTTCTTCACCATGACCGGGTTTGCCACCCAGTCGTGCCATCTGACCTCTCTGAGAATACCTGCCTGCACAAGTTTTGTGACTTCCTCGCAGACCGCTTTGCTTCTGTCACGACCCATGCCCCTTTTTCCTTGGACGACTGGCGGGTGGGTCGGGTCGACTTTGAGCAGGTGTTCTGTGATCGAGCGGGGTACGCCGGTCATGTCGGCCGGCGTCCATGCGAAAATGTCTTGACTGTTGCGAATTAAATTGTACAGCTTTTCTCGCACCTGGTTGCTGAGTTCTGAGCCGATTGTGATGAGTTGGTCGGGGTGGCTGTCATGGACTTTCCATCTATGCTGTGATATTTCCTCTGTTACATCAGCGGTCAGGTCACATTCGGTCTGTTGTGATCGGAGTGTGGCGATTCCGGAAGCGGTCGGGAATTTCATCATACCGTGGGCTGTTGATACAACGCAACCAAACTGCAGTATCGCCGGCCGGCCAAAGAGAATGTTGTACTTTGACGGCCGATTGACGATAAGGAAAGTAACCCGCTCCAACCTTTCATTGCGTCCGTCTGACAGCGTTATCAGGAGGGTGAGTTCTCCTGTAGGGAAGACAGTGTCCCCGCCAAATCCCATTAAAGTTGTTTGTGTGGGCCTGATTGTGGCTCTGACTTCCGATGGCAGCTTAGAAAAACATTCTCCATACATGATATCGGAGGCGCTGCCTCCGTCGACATAAGTGCGATAAATGTGGCACCCGGCTGTGGCCAGTGTGATGACCATCGGGCTTAGAGACGAGACGGCCTGGTCTAGTGGTGGGAAGTGTATTGGTTGCCTGGCCCATTCGTTCGTGCGAAGTCGAGGTTTCTTGTGTTTGGAGGTGCTTGCCATGTTGATGATCAGAGGATCTGTCTTCTTGTCTTTTTTCTGTTTTTGCTCCTTAATTTCCTTGAGCAAGTGTGCCAGCTGGCCTGTATTTACTGCCTGTATAATTTCTTTTTTCAGTTGATGGCACTCATCTGTGTCGTGCCCTCTATCGAGGTGAAAAGCACAATATTTGCTTGCATTCTTGTTAACTGCGTTGGGTCCCATGGGCCTTGGCTTATTGAAACTCCTGCTTGCGTCTTCTGTTTGGAGTATCTCTTTGGGTGTCTTTGTTAAACTTGGGTATTCATACTTCCGGTCTCCCCGCTGGTTGGAGGATGCTGGGCGGTCGTATGGTGTGAAACCCGTGTGACGCTTATCATCTCTGCCCGACCGTTCGCTGCCCGACTGCCACGGGCGTCTTCCGTCTCGTTGGTTTGCCTGTCAGCCATGGGACTTTCCATGTGTCTGCTGTGTTTTGTCACGCAGTTGGGCTGCCTCTTCTCCGCGGATAAATGCCTCTGTTCGATCGAACGCTTCTTGTATCGTTTGTGGCACACGGGCGCTCATTTCTTTGACCAACTGCCTGGTCCGAATCCCATGGATGAATCCGGATATCCTTTGTCTTTCATCAGCATGACCAATTGTAAGAGACTCCGTCTTGTATCTCTCTAGGAATGTTCGGAGGGATTCCTGATCCCCCTGTCTGATGTTGTGAAGCTCGATCGGGTCCTTCGTGCACTTCCGCTGTTGGCCGAAATGTTGAAGGAAGGATTGCCTTAGTTGTATATAACTGTCTATGGATTTATTTGGCAATGCATGGAACCAGACTCGGGCCGGTCCTGACAGTGTTTGAGCAAACATTTTGCACCAGACGGGCAATGGCCACTTTAGGATAGATGCTGCTGACTTGAAGTCATGAATGTGGTCTTCTGGGTCGCCACTTCCATCATATGTTTTCACTGTTGATGGTAGCTTTGTCTTTGGTGGGCACTCGAAATTCTCAATTCTGTCTGTAAACTTGCTTTCTTCTTCTGGCACGTATGGCAATGCCAGGTCGTCTGTGAAGTCGTGTGTGCCAGAGACAGTAGTAGTTTGAGTTGTGACGGTTGTGGTACCCGACTGAGAATATGCCCCAAAACCGACTGGGCGGTTTAAGATGTGACCGACCGACTGGGACGGTACGGTATGTGGCAACTGGAAGCCTTGTGGCCCGTATGGATAAAATGTTGGAAAAAAGTGTTGTTGTGGGAAGCCCGATTGGTACGGCTGATATCCATACATGTGAGCGAAATTGCTTGGCTGAGTCATCGTGTAGGATGCCGTTACAGTGGGGAGACTCGTGTCGACGCCGGTGTTGGCTAGTCTGCTTGTTTCCGCGACGGTGTTGGTGGTGTTGCTTCCCGGTGTGTTTGTTGTGGTTGAGACTCTTGTGCTGTCTGTGATTACGGCTCTCGGCCCGTATGCATTTGTTGTGGTTGTCAACTCTGGTATTGTGTCGCTGATGTTTGGTAACTCGTCGTCGTATGACAGTTGCAGGCATACACCTTTGAGACGTTCTGCTGCAACGTATTCATTCATTACCTGTCGGAGGTGGAGAAAATTCCTGCTAACTAGTTCTGGTGTTAACGTCAGCACTGTGGAGTCTTCCGATTCTGATGCGTTGACATGAGGCTGATCGCCGGATGGGGTGTTGAAGCCCGTTTCGGCGTCTGAGGTATTCGACATTCTTTCTCAGTATGGAACCGTTCGGATGGCGCCAATGTAGAATCTTGCTATCTCAGACGGGCGGATAGGGAGTAGGATCGGGCCCTAGGACGGCGCGTCTGGATCTCAGATTTACAGGAGAGCTCGGTATCCAATCGGGAGACCGACCGGAACACTTGAGAATCTTGAGGGACCTGCAAGACAAGGAAACACCGTTGTTCTTGGAGAGCGGGACGGGGTGTCCCGCGACCAAGCTCCGGCGTGAGAATAAGTATCTGTGTTTGGACAATAAAGAAAGGAGAGTGGAGGAGTAATGAATGAATGCTAACCTGGTGGTTGAGGGGTATTTATAGCCCTCAACCTTTGTCTCGATGTGTCATTAATGAACCTTTCCCGAACAGGAGGCCTGCTACATTGGGCTGTCAGGCAGCGCCGAATGCTGCAGTACCCATTTCAGGTAATCTTTGATCAGTGAGCCCGGCCGGGTGTTATAGTACCCGGCCGGTGGTGTGGTCTTGAGCTTTGGTCTGTACCGTCTGTGTAGACGTTTGCCGGGCCCGACCGGGTGGACTTGTTGGCTATCGGTCGGTATGGCATGTCCGTGTTGAGGGTCGACCGTGATGTCATCTCGGATGGACATACGTCA
>JBCNJP010011941.1:0-14639 GCA_039602395.1 Deinandra increscens subsp. villosa
GAGAGACTAGTTCTTAACTATGTGTTTTGAGAGTGTTTCTCTAGAGAGCTTCAAAGAGAGTTTGTAATTGAGTCTTTGTGATTTCAATAAAACAAACTATTATTTACGTCTCGGGTTTACTTTACGATCAAGCAAACCTATAGTAAGATCCGTTTTACGGTTTTTCAATTGGTATCAAAGCAAATCCAGGTTGCTCTATTGCGTTTGCTTTGATCGTAGTCGTTTTCTTGATAAAACCGAGTGGTTTTCATTCAAAAACGAGTAAATCTTTGAGCGTTTCGAGTGATTTTCATTACTAAAACATTTCTATGGGTTTTACCTGAATTCCTGTCAAAAATCTCGTCCAAATTCTCTCAAAATCGCGAAAATTATGTCGAGAGTGTCTGAGTTCGTTCGAGGTTCGGAGTAACTGAAAAATAACCGCTCCGAACTCCTAGTTCAGAGCTAGTTCGGACGAAGTTCGGCCATTCTTGTTTCGGTGAGAGTTCGGAGGAGTTCGGACATAAGTCTAAGTTCGGTCTGTGCAATTGAGTTCGGACAAAGTTCGGAGCCAGATTAGAGGTTCATTAGAGTTCGGACGAAATTCGGTGAGAGTTCGGACAAAGCAGAATTTTCAAATTCTCAAAATGTTTGAAATTGATGTATTCGTTGAGCGTCATCATCAGAATGTGCCAAAATTGATAAATCTTGAAGATTATCATGGTTGGGCAACACATTTTAGAGGTTATGTTAATGATTTGGATGAAAAATTGTGGTTACCAATTACAAACGAACATAAGCATCCAACTTATGGTGATGGTGAGTTTAAGGAGATGCATAATTTTTCAAGTGAAGAAAGGAAAGCGTATGATCAAAATGAAAAGACTACTGCACTTCTTATGTTAGCTTTGCCTATAACTCTTAAAAATCCAATCAGGAAGTTTCGAAAAGCAAAACTGATATGGGATTTTGTAAAGACACAGTGTGAGGAACATATGTCTAAGCTTTCTCAGAAAACAATTGATCAAGATTTAAAGTTTAAGGGCATAATTGAAAAGTTAGAGAATAAGGTGGGAAAGTTGACTGAAGAAAATATTTCTTTGACAAAAGAGGTGGAGAAATAGAAAAGTAAAGTTTGTAATGATTTAGCTGCCAAAATTCAAAGGGATGTGTCTGCATCGTGTGCAAATTGTTTGGAGTTTGCTAGTATTAAGAAAGAATGGTTGAAAGAGAAGAATTTGTTGGTTGAAGAATGCAATAAAGCTCAAGCTAAGGAAAAGGAAGCTGTTGAAGATTTTGATGCTTTATTTGCGAAATGTTATCCTCTTCAACAAAAATATGAAAATGTTATTAAAGATGCTATCGAAGTTGTCGATAGAGTAATTCAACTTCAAGAGGAACTTACAAAGTTGCGTGATGGAAATGGTGAGATTCAAAGTCAAAATAACATTTTGAAACAGGGTGTTATTTACTATAAGAAACAGGTAAAGAAAGTTACTAAAGAAGTTCTGGAAGAGTGTCGCTTGAGACAATGTCATATAATTGATTATAACAAATTGTCTGACAAGTTCATTGATTCACAGAAAGAGTTATTGGAAGCTAATATGAAAATATCTGAACAAAAGATTGAGATGTTTGATTTGCAACAAAAATTGAAAAATTGCAACAATTCACCGACTTTTCTGAATTATATGTATAAGCTGGAAAAGAGTGAAACGAATGGTCAAGATGAATGTCTTCATCAAGTTCCTGCTCCAGTGAACATTGAAATGTCTGTTCCAGCTATATCATCTGGTGTTGAACAGCATGATTATTCAAAGTTTGCTGATACCAGCTCAGGAAAGAAAACCAAGTCAAAATCTCAAAAGAATAAAAAGATGGTTGATTATTACAACGGATTGAAGTTTGATGTTAAATCTACTTTTCTTGAGAATGAACAAGTGTTTAATGGAAATCCAGAAAAAGTAACAGTGCCAAAGTTTTCTGAAATTGTGATAGATGATTCATTGATTTCTGGAAAGAATGATCTGAAAGGAATCAAATCTGAATTTACAAAACTTGCCAAACAAGGTCATAAGATACCAAATTCTGTTCAAGATAAGTTTAAAAAGAAAAATGATGGTTTGAGATTTAAAGGAACAAAAATGCCGACTAAGGATTTCAACAAAAAGGAATTCAAAGTGAAGAAGATAAAGAAGCAGAGGGTGTTTTCAGATAAGAAGACACAATGTTGGAAGCCGAAAGTATCTTCACCAGATGAAAAGCTTTCTTCTGAAGAGTCTTCTTGTATATCTGATGCTACACCACAAGGCGGTAACAATTCAGATTCATTTTATTATGCTAATTCTAACAGGTTTTATCGTCAAGATAAATTCTTTGGTTATGGAGATGATTCTGATTTTTATGATTCTCCAAAATGTTTTCCAAATTTTCATAAACCAAAGAAATTTCAACCTGTGTTTTCAAAAGTTTATGATGAATGTCTGACTGATCAGTTTGGAAAATCGATTTCTATCAATTCAACTGGTAAAAAACTTTGTTTTGTTTGTCGTAAGAAAGGTCATTATGCAAATAATTGTCCTACGACAGCTAACAATTCATCATCAAATGCCAAACATACAAAGTATGTTGATCTTGATGGCATTATTTTTAGTGAACCAATGCCCAATACTAAATTTTCATGGAAAAAGAAGTCTTTTTCAAACAAATTGGGTTTTAGTTCTGATGTCACTCATCAGTTGACGATGGTTCACTAGAAATCAGCAAACCAAAACAGGAATGGAGATCGAAAGTTGTCTCCACGGCCAACACAGATTTTGTTGAAGACACTGGACGACCTACCATCGTTGGGGATGAGGGTCGGGGTTTTAAGAACTTACTATTTTCCAGTGTTTGCAGGTATTTCAGGAAGACTCTGTTAGTAATTGTGAGGTTGCTGACAGTTAGATACTTGTGGTTTTAAGTTAAAATGCATCGTTCTTATCATTGAAAAACTGCTTTTCAAAAAAAAAAAATTTCAAAAATTGTGTCAAGTGTTGATCGATCATTTTCATTTTTTGTTATTCATTTTTCTTTCGTTCATATGTTTAGGGGGAGAAAATTTGAAAATTCAAAAAATAGTATTTGTTTGAATTTTAGGGGGAGGAATTGGAAAATATATAAAAACAAATGATGAAAAACTGAGAAATTGATCCGACAAAAGCAAGAAATGATGGTACATCAGCATATACTTTTATCTGCCATTGATAGAGTAAGTCTAAAGGCTGTAGGTTCTTGTATGATCTGTGAATGTGCATGACTAATCTGATATCTGCAAGTAAGATATAAACATAAAGTTTGCCTGATAATCTTTGGTTGTTTGCTTCTTGATGAATGCTATGTGATGATTCTGAGACAAAAATAGAATAAAGAGATATTCTGATGAATGCATGTTTTCATTTTGAAAGATTTAAACTTGTTTGATTTTCTTTATTTTGTCAAACGATCGGACTTTCTCTGCGTATCGAAAGATCGACCTGATTGTTGTTCGTTTGACGTTCTGCTTTATTTTCATTGGTGTTTCGTATAATCCATCGAACTTTCTTCGCGTATACGGAAGTATCGACCCGATTGTTGTTGGATTATACAATTTCAACTTGTTTTGCTTTCTTATTTTCTCAAATACTTGGGCTTTCTCTGCGTGTCCACAAGACCGACCTGATTGCTAGGTATTTGAGGTTCTGCTTTATTTTTGCATGACTTATCAAGGATGCTTAAATCTCAAATAAAAGTTAATTCTATATGATAAACATGATGATTTGCTAGTATTTCTGATAGAGTAGAGGCCGAGTTATCAGTGCATGATAAAAAAAAATTACCTCAAGCATATCTGAAAACGATAAATATGATTGGTGCATGCTGAAATAAACAATCAATGTTGTATTTGCGATTATCTTGGCTTGCATGCTAATTAAGACCGAAATTGAAATGTGCAAGATGTGTTATGTCTGATATGATCTTGCGTCGTGATCTTTCTCAGAAAATACCAAAAATAGAGTTTGTTTCTGCATTGCATTTACATTTAATTTTAGAAAAATACAAAAAGATTTTTGGTGTGTTTTAACATAAGTTTGAAAAATCAAAAAGATTTTAGGTTTGTTTTGATATAAACTTTCTAAAAACCAAAAAGATTTTACTTCTTATTTGTTTTCGATTGATCGACACAAGATACGAAAAACATCTTCAAAATTTATATCTTGGATTCTCGAAGAGAAGTTTTACGCCAAGATTATTTATGTTGGCCAGGTACTCAAAGGAAAGAGTTCATCACAACTTCAAGTCTTCTGAAGTTGTTGATAAAGAAGAAAGAAACTGTTCATCGTCAAGTATTCAAAGATCAAGATACCATCAAGTTGAGAGGGAGTTTGTTCAAAGAATATGTTTTAACTAGCGAACAGATACTGCACATGACGAGGGGGGGTTTGTTGATACATAATCTGTGCATCATGTGAAGTATCTGAACGAGACGATGTGAGGCTATATAGACATATGTTCAAGCTGCCGGCCAAACTAGGTCCGAACCTGAGGTTCGGACTAGCCGAACTTGGAGTTCGGACGGAGATCAGACCAGACTAGTATATATAGGAACTTGTGCTTGGAATGTAATAACTAAGATAGAGAGACCAGTTCTTAACTAATGTGTTTTGACAGTGTTTCTCTAGAGAGCTTCAAAGAGAGTTTGTAATTGAGTCTTTGTGATTTCAATAAAACAAACTATTATTTACGTCTCGGGTTTACTTTACGATCAAGCAAACCTATAGTAAGATCCGTTTTACGGTTTTTCAAGGCTGCAACAAAAACTTCGAGATCTTGAACGAGATCTTAAGATCAAACGGCTCCGTTAGAGGATCCGAAATCTTGAGTTCAAGCGGGAGATGTGCAACGTAGAAACCAAGTTGGATGCCCTCGTCTGGGACGAAGGTGACGATGAGGAGGAGAATCCGTTTGTTCATCCCCAACCCCAGTTCCTTGATTCGGTCTGCGAAGACGAATCTGGTCAGGATTGTTTACCAGCTGAAGAACCACGATACGATCAAGACGGGATGATAATCGACGAGAAAGAATGCCTGTCCATCAAAAAATTTCTTGGTTGAATTACTATGCAAGCAGAAGATTTGATAGAAGAGGATGATTAGGCAAAGAAGAAAACGGTGTCGATCGTGAGATTCAACTTATGGTGCGAGAATCAAGGGTTAATCTGGTAAGGTTTCATGAAATATCCACAAACTTTAGGTGTCGGTTCGACTTTTTGGGGTATCCAATAAATTGGCGTTTTCAAAATTTAGTGTATATATTAAAAGATTTAGAGGGCCTGCCGGTTTTGACGTATGAATGCAAAAGGGCTACTCGAACTTTGATACATCCACGCCCCTTTAGTTTTAAATATTTGGTAATCAAATTCAAAACATGAAATTTAATTGGGATGCAAGTATGACAAACAAGCTGGGGATTTCTGTTATATTTGGAGCAAGGATAATAAGTAAATCAATGTTTTAAAAACCGGTTTTTTAGTTGAACCGGAAAACTTTCCGGGACCGGTTCGACCGGTCGGACCGGTTAGACCGGCTGGTTGAACCGGTTAGGGGATTTATATATATATTTTTATAAAAATGTTAATAAATTTGTATACCACAACGAAAATAGTTAAAATACAATGATAATCCACTAAAAAATAATACCAAATTGGTATTTCATAAGAATATATAAGTTTTAAACTTTAAAAAATAATAAAAAATAACAATAAATTTTAAAAAAAATATTTTTTTTTTTAAACTGTTAGAAAACCGGTTGAACCGGACCGGTTGAACCGGAAAAAACCGGAAAACCGCCCGGTTCAAAACGGTCCGGTTATGTCCAAAAAACCGGGGATTAAAAAACCGGTATGATAACCGGTTGGCGGTTGAACCGGTTGAACCGGTTTTTAAAACATTGAAGTAAATTGAAGCCTCCAACAAACATGGTGTTTCAATTTTGTGGGTTAGTTGACATCAGCCGATTGGTGGATATCTATGGAGAAGATCTTTATCATTATTTAGTTGTCAACAATGTTCGTTTGTTTTGTTAAGTATTGTTTGTCATTACACCTAAGTTTACGGAAAAAATAGTTGAATTTTTCGACGTTCTCAAGATTCGAGTACGAGTTTTTTTCAAAGAGAAGGAGAAGGAGGAGGGACGTCCTGGAAACCCGGTAGACCCGGGACCCGTCCGTCAAAATGGAATTTTTGCTAAAAGAAGACTGAGGTGACACGAGAAGATATAATCAAAGATTCGGTCATCACGGTATTGAACAATAGGCGTCAAGATGTTCCATTCGATCCGGGTGGCTATTATGTTTTTGAAGGGTCGTTAAAACTCGAGGACGAGTTTTTCAAAGGAGGGGAGAATGATACGGATTATGAGCAGGCCCGTATCCAAGCGTCTGATTGGCCCATCTACCCGTCGACCCACTATCTTTATTTTAAACTAGTTCTTTTCTTATTTTGCAAGCTGGTGTTTTCCTATTTAAAAGAACATTGTATTGTATTTCATTATTGGATGTTATATTTTGATTAATAAAGATTTTTAGAGGTTTTGTTAAACCCTAATCTAAGGATCGTCGGTTTTGACTCCTTGCTCGGATTCATCTGAGGTTTTTATCCGTTTCCACATCAGAGTCTAATTTGAAAGCCCCTAAAAGGTAAGATGATAATCAATATTGAAATTCCGATCACGGTGGAATCTTTGCAAAATAAACGTGGGGTTTCATTACTTTGTGATTTTCATCACATTATGGGGTTTTCAAAATTTTGTGTGATCCATCAAATGTCGCCATCTAGTTTGCTGTTTAACCTTTTGTATTTTCTAAATGGGTCACATGTACTAAAATTAAGGTTTTTGAGTTTAAAGAATGTTTTTGTGCATGAGGATCAAGTTCTTAATGGTGTGTTGTCTAAACATGGTGTCCGTTTTAAAAATAGTTTTGATTTTTTCGAGATCTAGTCTTTTTCGAAGAGGGAGAGAGCGATGCGGGAAAGCTGGGAAACCCAATAGATCTAGGACCCGTCGATCCATATTGTATTTGCTTGAAGTCAACCCGGATGACATATGAAGAAAATTTTGAAGTGTTGTTCGTGACAGAATGGAACAAGAGATTCAAGAATGTTCCGTCGATCCAGGAGGAGCCAACGGGTTTTGTCGGGGGTTAAAACTCGAGGACGAGATTTCGAAGAGGGGGAAATGATGCAGATCTAGACGAACCCAACCCGAGCCCGTCCGTAAGTCAGAGACCCGTTCCCATCGGGTTGAAGATTTTAATCTATCTTCATTTTAAATACTTTTATTATAATTATTTAGTTTCCTTATTTAATGTTTTCTTGTTGCTCAAGTTTCTTTATCTGTATAAAGACTTTTGTAATTCATTATTAGGGGGTTAAGATTGATTAATAATAAGTAATAAGTTTTGGAGGTTTATCCAATTCTTTCTAGTGACCGGTTTTGGCACTAGGGTTTCGTTCTTGACATAGTTCAAGGGTTTTATTTTTTACATAGTTCAAGGTTGTTTATCCGCTTCCGCTATCAAAAACACTTATTCTTTTTTCATACGTTCATATTTTTAAAAAAAATTGCACCAAAAACCTTAAAATTATGAGTTCTTTAGTTCTGGAAAAAATTTGGAAAAACTTTAACGTCTTGTCGTTTTTTATTAGTGCACATGTGCACTAATAATAAAACTCGTACATATAGTATGCTCTAATATTTTTTTTTTAGAAAAATCACACCAAATACATTATAATTTTGTTAGTTTTTCGTGGTTTTTTATTACTGCATATGTGCACTAATAGAAAAACACTTTATACGTGTCGTATACAGTAATATTTGAAAAAAGAAATTGCACCATAAATCTTATAATTGTGTTATTTTTAACAAATAGTTATAATGCATATGTAGAATTATAATTAGTTCTATAAATATATTAGTGTTCTTAAATGTTTTTAACTTAAACAATATTTTTTCGCATGACAATTCTCTTTGTGTAATACTAATGAAAATCAAGGGGGAAGCTTTTAAGGGGCCAGACCGGGCCCGGCCCGGTCTGTTTTTTCGCTTCGTAGTGTAAATTTATACTCGTTTGGTCCAAAAATAATTTATATACTTAGTCCAGCCCTAGATATGCGTCTTTAGTCCGGCCCTATCCGTCTTTCAACCCAAGCTTCGCCTCTATTGAAAATGGTGCACATGTGCACTAATAAAAAAAAGTTTCAAAATATCATTTTCTTTTCTAGATTCAAAGACAATGGAATTTTAAGATTTTTGGTGCAAGTTATATAGAAAACTATTAACATATGTAAAAGTTATGAAGGTTTTAGTGTTAGTTTTTAAGTTTTCGCAAAAAAAGAGTTTTCGCATGATCCTTACCCTATATATATATATATATATATATATATATATATATATATAGGGTTAGGTTCAAATGAGAACTTTTTATTTTGAGAACTTTTGAGAACTAAATCTCAACCACAAATTTCAGGGGGGACCACTACAATTCATGGGTAGGGGGATACATGTAATAAACATGTGGCTCAAATTAGTTCTTTTTAGTTCTCAAATCAAATTGGTTCTCAAATGATCCTCTCCCTATATATATATATATATATAGGTAGAGGATCATTTGAGAACCAATTTGATTTGAGAACTAAAAAGAACTAACTTGAGCCACAAGTTTATTTACATGTATCCCTGTAGAGGCTAGATTATGAGGCTTGTAATATTAAATATGTTGGGCTGGGCTTAGAGGGTTTAATTAGAATCATAGGCTAGTTTGATTATTGTATTTAGGCTAGTTTATGATTGGGCTTGGGTTTACTATTGGGTTTATGATCCACAAGGGGCCCAATAGTAAACCCAATGAGGTAGTATATAAACCTCACTTGTTCATGTTTATGATTAAGCCTTGAGTTACAAGTTTACGATTTCATCTTCATCTTTGCGTTTACGATCAGCTCATTGCTTCAAGATAGTAGCTTGTTCTTCATTCAAGAATCAATCTTTATCATAGATTGAATCTCTTCATCTACTATTTTCTTGAATCAATCTCTCACGAGGATTCCGCACTCGTGTTAGATCATTATATCGTGTGTTCAGGAGTTTTCAGGACCCACAATTGGTATCAGAGCCAAGAAACAAGTGTTTCGAGGCTCTCACGATATAGATTCAAGTGTTTTTCTGGGTTGGTGTTCGTGTTTTTGAAGATTCGAAGGTTTTTGGGTGATTACGATTTCTGGTTGCTCCTGATTCTTCGATTTTCTAGGTTTTCGAGGTGTTCACGATTGGTTTCGGTTGAAGATTGGCTATTCACGACCCTGCAAAAAGTGTTTACGACTGTACTATCGAGTGTACTTGTGTTTACGAGTTGGTAAAGTCGTAAAAGGGACGTTTACGACTTTGTTTGGATCGGAAACTGTATTTACGACTCCGGGGTCGTAATCTTTAATCGTATTCGGTGTTTACGATTCCTTAAGTCGGTTTAGAGTTTACGTGTGACACGTGTCATCGCAAACTGTGCTCCCGATCGTAATCGGTGTCTGTTGATCGTAATCAGCCTGTTTCAATCGTAATCAGGTGTCGTAATCACTGTGTACGACATTTTAAGGCAGTTTTGGTGTTTACGATTTGGAGCTGTATCGGAAACAGTGTTCACGATCGTAATTAGCAGTTTACGATCGTAATCAAGTGTTTTTCAATCATAATCTCATATTTTGGACTTTAGTTTCAGGTTCCCTAAGCTTTCGTAATGGATTCGGTTGAAGAAAAGAATATATTTGAGGACGAAGATGCTGAGATATGCCCCAATCCTACTTGTGCTCGTATAATTCCTGGACTTAGGCAAATCTGTAAAAATTTTCAGTCAGAATTATTTGAGGTAAAATGCGAAAGGAGTTCTTTTAAGGGTAGATGGCAAAAGAATGAGGATAAGGTAAAAGCTCAGAAATTAGACATTGAGAAATATCGGAAGCTAGCAACGGAGAAGACTATCTTACATGATCGGGCTAGGATTGAGATATCTGAGCTTACACAGACACTAAATGAACTGCAACAAAAATTTGATGAGCTGCAAGTCAAGTTTGATTGCAATCAGGAAAGAAATCAGCGAATGCTCGATGCTGGAAAAGAATTGTCACATGCTGTTGTGACTGGTCAAGTTGGGAAACACACACCTGGATTTGGATCAGAAAAGACTGATAAGGCCTTGGCTGCAAACAGCATCATTCCTCCACCAGTTCCCAGAGACATTATAGGAATACTTCTTAATGAGGAACAAGTTGAACGGACCAAGCTTGATTATAAAGAAGCTGCTCCTCCGATTGATAGTGTCTTGGTTGGAACTACACCATTGACACAAGAAGAAATTGATAATGAAGCAAATATGACTTATGGTGAAGGGAGGGTAAAGGATATATCAGACAATGATGCTGAGTGCCAAGAATACAACAGGTGTCACAACTCTAAGTCTGATGAAGCTGAGGTTGAGTTGAAAC
Source organism: Deinandra increscens subsp. villosa (assembly GCA_039602395.1). Taxonomy (NCBI): domain Eukaryota; kingdom Viridiplantae; phylum Streptophyta; class Magnoliopsida; order Asterales; family Asteraceae; genus Deinandra; species Deinandra increscens. Next base: position 10,533 of record JBCNJP010011941.1, read on the forward strand.
CATACCCTAAAATTGAAACCCCATGCTTGAAAGTAATAGACAAAGTCAAAAGGGAAAAGGTGATCTTGACGACACGGCCTGGGGGGAAGATCTTTATGACATCTGGATCTATGTTTGACCAAGAACCAGATGTTGGGTATGACTTACCATCCTTCTCCTCCAAGTTCAAGGGACTAACTGATGGAGTGATCAGTGAAGCTAAAGTTGAGAAGCCAAAGATCACCATTAAGCATCCGAGTATGAAGCAAACAGCTGGAGTGAAGAATGAAAAACTCAAGGGAGTAGCTGTGTCTCCCATGTCTTCAGTAGGATCATGCAGTTGCCATTGTAATTGCAAGAATGGTGCTTCAACGTCAAAGAATCCAGAGAGCACAAAGACGATGAGGACAGGTTCAACACAGGCTTCGACAAACCAGCAGAAAGTCAAATCTGGAGTTGCAGACAAAGCAAAGAAGCAGGCACAAGGCAAACCAGCTCCATATATGCCACCAAAGACAAATGGGTACACGTCTGACTTCTATCTAAAGAAGCAGACTTGCTTTAATTGTGGCATTGCTGGTCATATTGCTAGAAACTGTCTTTATCGCCATTATGAACCCTACTATCCGCAAAGTCAAAGGGTTTCATCTCAGGAGTCAGTTGAGTCTAAGCCGATGATGGTGCAGAAACCTAAGGCAATGAAGACTATTACTCCTAAGGTTAAACCCTCTGATCAACATTGGGGTGCTGCCAAAGCTGAAAGAAAATCTTCAAATCAAAACAACAGCTTTCCAGGTTACCAAAATTTTCAGAAAAAGGTGATGAAACCATTTTCAAAACAATCAAAACCTGAAAAACCCAAAGTTACCCCTCCCAAGGTAACTAAAACTGTTTTGAAAAATATTTCTAAAATGCAGAAGGTTGAAATACCTAAAGTCACAACTCAAAAGGTGACTAAAACAAAAACTGTTTTGAAAAGTGAATCTAAAATGAAGAAGGTTGAAATACCTAAGGTCACAACTCCAAAAGTGACTAAAACAAATGTTAAATCACCTGGGATTTGGAAGCCAAAAGTCAAGGCAGCTACAACCGAATCATCCCAACTTCCTGATCTTTCAAAAGGAATGTTTTTAAAAGAAATTTCATTCATTGATTCCTCAGGAGTACCCAGAAAAACAATGGCCTGGGTACTATTAGCTAACTAATCTCTCACTCTGTGCAGGAACGATCAAGGAGGATTATCACTAACGTTTTTATTACTAATTTGTTTGTTGATAAGTGATTGTTCCAGGCACAGTTTAGGAGACGTATCTTCATGTTATGTCAAGTAATCTATAAATGGAAGGTATGTCTCATTGAGAGGTAAAAGGTAAAATTCAGCACGAAAGGTACTGTTCTTAACTTGGTTGTGTGAATGAGGCAACAAAGGGTGTTTTGAGTCAAACCATTTTTTCTAAAATTTTCACTTGGTGATTATTTGTTGAAGTGTTTGACAAAATGAATGTCCGGGTTGGAGATGGCTGACACGCGTAAGGCGGAAGTGAAAGGCAAGCTCCACGGTGATATGCTCGGTAGGCTCGACCTAATCGTATGACCACCAATGAAAGTGCAGTGAACTTAAAAGATATATATGTTTAGTTTCCCATCCTAGGTTGCATGGTTTAAAAGACTGAGTCCCGACAAAAATGGGTTGAGAGTGGTAATTACCTAGTATTCACTCTCTCACACGCCATGTTTATGCTATCTTGACAACACCACAGAGCAAAAGAAAATGAAAAAGAAAGGAAAAAGAAAAACAAAAGAAAAAGAAAATGAAAAAGAAAAGAGAATAAATAATCACTCAGTTGGTCTTCTTTGCGTGCTTAGCGGCCGACCTGATCACCAACTGATGGTTAATGAAATAAGTGGTAGTCATAATGGTGTTGCATGGTTCCTTAAGTTGGGGGTTTGTGAATCCTCAATAAACTCTGAGGTTGGGTAGGTTTTGCTGTGTACGCTTGGGTGTGGGGACAATTAAACATGACGGTAATATTGTACAATATTAAGCATGACGCATTCGGTTGGGATTAAACGGGTTTGAGTTTAAAGCGGACAAACATACCGGCAATCACCTGGACTAGTCGAGTAACTGAAGCTGAAAAGGGTTCCTCAGTCAGATTCATATGGTTTGATCCCTTGTAAACTTTCTCATGTTTTATATTGGTAAGTAGTTGTTTATTTTTATCTTTCGTGTGTGAGTCGTTAAGTCCCTTTTTATGTGTTTTCGTCTTGGCCAGGTCGACTTGAGAAGTCAAAATTTGTTTTTCAAGGGTTTTAATGCATGACAATATGCCCCCGACAGATCTTGACAAATTTTTAGGGGAAGGAGGGAGGATAATAAGTATTATCCGAAGGGAACTCGAGGATGATACTTATTATCTAATGGAAAAGACTTCCTCCGTCAGATCTTGACAAATTTTTAGGGGAAGGAGGGAGGATAATAAGTATTATCCGAAGGGAACTCGAGGATGATACTTATTATCCGAAAAGACTTCCATAATTCATAGTATCCGAAGGGAACTCGAGGATAATATGTATTATCTCAGGGGAAGTCCTTAGCTGAGGGGAAGTACTCAGCTAAGGGGAAGTCTTTAGAGGTCTTGGGTTCAGGGGAAGTTTTATAGAAAACCCGTAATCTATATTAGGGTTTTTGGTTAAAATTATGTTAATTTGAATCAACTGAACAGAGGATAATTATCTCCTAACCCAAAGACCGGACATCAAATGTCTGGTGGAGTATATTTTTTTTCAAATGTGTGTCAGACAGGTTGATGAGAGAAAGATGCTGCTGCTGCTGCTCAAAGTTAAAGAACCAGCCGGACAAGACTACCATCTGAATAAGCAAATGTTCAGGGGAAGTTGTTAGGTTCTTTACAAGCTTCTAAAAGACTATCAAAGAAGATGTTCACAAGTTTAGGGGAAGCAGAAGACTTCAAGTCTCGTTGAAGAAAATGAAGCAGAGAGCAGTCAGAGATCATGAAGATCCAAGTTCAACAATCAAATTCTTCAAAGTTAGGGGTTTTCAAAATTTCAACCCTCTAATTTTTGAAGATTCAAGACAGTTACCGAAGATTCAGCAAGAACCAGTTCTTTCAAAAGAAGCAAGTCAATGAGAATCCTCCTCTCATTAACTTGTTCATTTCAAGAAGTTCAAGCTGATGCTGATCAAGAGAAAGTCCCAAGTGCCCGTCATGAAACCCAATGAAGATTTCTGCGAAAAGAATCTTCATCAGCATCTAGGCCAGCCACTCAAGAAGAAGAATTTCAAAGATCGAAGACATTTAATATCACAAGCCTAGGGGAAGATTGTAGAGGCTAGATTATGAGGCTTGTAATATTAAATATGTTGGGCTGGGCTTAGAGGGTTTAATTAGAATCATAGGCTAGTTTGATTATTGTATTTAGGCTAGTTTATGATTGGGCTTGGGTTTACTATTGGGTTTATGATCCACAAGGGGCCCAATAGTAAACCCAATGAGGTAGTATATAAACCTCACTTGTTCATGTTTATGATTAAGCCTTGAGTTACAAGTTTACGATTTCATCTTCATCTTTGCGTTTACGATCAGCTCATTGCTTCAAGATAGTAGCTTGTTCTTCATTCAAGAATCAATCTTTATCATAGATTGAATCTCTTCATCTACTCTTTTCTTGAATCAATCTCTCACGAGGATTCCGCACTCGTGTTAGATCATTATATCGTGTGTTCAGGAGTTTTCAGGACCCACAATCCCCCCTCCCATGAATTGTAGTGGTCCCCCCTAAAATTTGTGGTTGAGATTTAGTTCTCAAAAGAAAAAGTTCTCATTTGAACCTAACCCTATATATATATATATATATATATATATATATATATGGAGAGGATCATTTGAGAACTAATTGGGTTTGAGAACTAAAAAGAACTAATCTTAGCCACTAGTTTATATATATGGAAACCCCCCCCCTATGAATTTGAATGCTCCCCCCTTGAAAATTAGTGGCCCAAATTGGTTCTCAAAAGTTCTCAAAAGAAAAAGTTCTCATTTGAACCTAACCCTATATATATATATATATATATATATATATATATATATATATATAGTGAAAGGT
>JBCNJP010011942.1:0-14637 GCA_039602395.1 Deinandra increscens subsp. villosa
CACACCTGCAAAAGCTGCTATACCTACTACCCAAGAGACTCCCTATACACACTCAGCTAAGAAACCTTACGTCGGACCTCACCCTTCATGCAAAACATATCATCGTCATCACCCCGCAAATGTGGCTTGTTGGAAATGTCACAATTGTGGCTGCTTCGGCCACCTAAGGACAACTTGTCACCAACCAGTTCGAACCCCAATGGTCCAACCAGTGACACAAGTACCTATTCAAGTTGTTGCTACTTCACCAACTAAGAAACTTTATGCCGAACCTTACCCATTGTGTAACACCTGTCAGCATCATCACCCAGTGATCTCACCTTGCCGCAGGTAATCTAATTGCAATCGATATGGTCATTTCCAGAAGACCTGTCATCTGCCACCAAGAGCCCAACCTCCAATAGTTTAACCTATGACACCAGTACTTGTTCAAGTTGCCACTGCTATCTAGAATACTTTCTCCTCCATGCTTTATTGCTACTATTGTGAAAACTTTGGTCACCTACCATACACGTGTCGCCTACTGGCCACTGATAACCCTCCTGTGAAGCAACAATATCAAACTCCAAGCAACTACTACTTTCGCCGTGGATGATCTTTGAAGGAGGAAGTGATGATGATTGAAGATCGTTTAGACTTTGTTAATACTTGAATAAATCGGGTTCCTTGTAATAAAAGTTTGTAATCTTTCCAATCGATGTTCATCCTATATATATATATCAAGAATATGAGTTTTACTCTTTGCTTCTTGTCCTCCTACTTACTCAATCATTTCTTATATTCACATTACCCTTAAACCTCCCATTATGATTAATCAGCGGACAAGGAACCTATTACCCTTAATTTCTGTTATCCTTAATTACAACTCAATCCCTGATAATCACATATACATTTCTCGGTAACTTCAGATGTTATCATTGGATTGAATACCTCAACATCACGTAAAATTCGTTCCTCGTGCAGTTAACCCATATTTGACTATTCGTGGCGATAAATCATCCAGTAAGTTCAAAACACGTGTCATTCATCAAAACCCGTAATTACTTACGCAAGGATTACGTGGCATTCATATTGCAATGCCACTTTACCAAAATTCATTCGATCTAGTTCCCCATTTCGAGGAACAACCATTCATTAAAGATGATACATCTTAAATGTACATCACCAGTCCAATGGACTCAGCATCAAATATTAAAACTCTTATGTTAGCAACATCTTCAATAAGAATTCACAGGATCGCCTATCTCCTCAAAATCAATTTTCGTTATTAGCATTATCTCTATACGGAATAATTATCTATTACTGATTCTTGAACTTTCTCAAAACCAGGATTTAATCTAGTCTTGGTTCCCCTATTAATCTTAATAAAGGAAATATTATGATCTCCAATTTGCATTATCATTCGAATGGTAATTCATTCAAATAATGATCTGCACTTCGAAATCAAGTGGTCAATTCATATTACCATTTGAATGGTGATTCATTTAAATGATAATTTCGTCTTGTATCCACTATCTTTTCCTCAAATGGATTAAACAAGTATCTCTGTTAAAAACGCTTCTCTCACATTATCCCCGCCTTAAAAGACGATGATTGAATTTACTCTAGATCATAAAGTATCTCTGATTTCTCTAGCCAGTCCAAGACTTATACGTAATACACCGAAGAAATTGTATGTGATGTTAGCTTAGCATACATTTGGTTTTGGTCATAGGCGTTAATTTTGGGTTTTAGCCAATATCTTATCTAGATTATTAACAAGACCTCGTGTCCCATAGGTGAACTAAATGTGGCTTTCTACCCATTTAGCTCACCAGTACTCGACCCGTTATGTCGCTAAGAAATCCATGATCCCATTTTATTGTGTGGAATGATGTTTTTGACTTAATGTCCAAATATCAGTTTCAACAATTTAAAAGTAAATCATGTTACCCCCACCACTCTCCTCATATTCCACCGATCTTTCCCCTGAAATAGGGGAGACGGTGATAAATTGAAACTATAAATCTGATTGTTACGGATAATCGTGTAATCACGATCCATCATATATGATGTTATTTAATCTCTATCGTATGTTTATGATCTTAAGTTAATTCATTATTACATGGAAATGGTGGTTCTTTACAGATGTGGTGGGTTAGCTGCGGTACACCCTATATATAAGCATCGCTGGTACTTTAAAAATGAGGAATCAAACTTAGAACTGACCATTGGCTGTTGTTTGTATCAAATTCCCTATCACCATTGTTATACTCCTTTCTCTTATCTCAAATCTCTCTTCTAATTTCGGGACGAAATTTGTTGAAGTAGGGGAGACTGTAACACCCGTGTCCGACACATTTACAAAACCCGACCAGAATTTGAACTTGTCACGCAAATCGAGTTTTGATTTAACGATTATCGAAAAAATTTGTCTAAAATATACAATTAAATTATGCTTCGGGATATTCCATATTGATTTTTGAAAACAAAATAATGCATTTGCAAAGGTTTAGGTTAAACGATTTGATTAAAACAAAAATAAAGCGATTTTCGGTTTTTTACGTGATTTCGGTATTCAATTTATCGTTTACCGGGAATCTCGGGGCTGTTATCTCAAAATATATACTTTGGAATATCCTACAATCCTTTTATAATACTAAAAACCAATTGTTTAAATTATAGATCAATTCTGTTAATTCAAACGCAAATAAATGAATTTACCATTTTTCGTGCAATTCCATTAATAACCGGGAATCACGTAAATTTCAAAAATCATATTTTTATGTTCCTTAGTGTTTTATAAGGTTATTGTAAATTGCTGGTAAAATATTAGAGGCTAACGAGTTAAAACGAGGACGAACGATTAAAAATAAAAATAACAAAATATTCCTGGACCCCCCCCCCCTCGCGTATCGCGAGGGGCTACATGTATTTCTTCTCGATAGGCGAAGACCCTGTCTGCACCAGATTCACATCAGGTTGTTTTTTTGCCACGTTTTCGACTTGGGGCTCACGATTGACAGCCTTATGTGTCATTTTTGGTCGATTACTCACCCCCACACGTGTTGAGGACATATTTCGCACCTTTCCCCTATAAAAAGCGGATCAAACAACCCTTAGAACTCCCCAATTCATCAAATCTTCATTCCAAAAACCCTAGTTCATCATAGAAAACTTGTCATCCAAATTCGACCGATCGTGAAGTGTTAGGAGCTCAAATTCTGCAGTTTATCATCATTAGGTATGCTTAACAATAACCTATCTCAGTTTATGCTAATATTATGTCTAAGTATGGTTTCTAAAATTATGTAAAAATTAGGGTTCTTGAGCTTGTTTTCCTAAAATCGGGTGATCGGGTTGGAATTAGGGTCTGATTTTTGTAGGTAATCCTAAAATAATATGATTTAAGAAAGCCCTAAGTTAATTTCAAGTTTTGGGAATGTTTGGTATTTCATCTAAAAATCGGTCAAAATTAGGGTTTCCGTAACGTTGTTCTGTCCAAATTGAGTAAGCGGTGTTGAATTAAGGTTTAAAATTTTGAGGAATAATATAATATATTGTATTGAACAAAATCCTAAGTTTATACAATTTTTATTATAAATGTCTTGATATTTATTTAATAAATACGTTGAAATTAGGGTTTTCATGACGTTACTTTGCCAAAATTAAACAAACGGGTTAAATTTAGAGCTAATCTTTTAAGATATAATATAAAATGATATTTTAAGTAAAAGCCCTAAATTTATTTCATTTAATAAAAGATTTTTCTATTTATTTGATAAATATTTCAAAATTAGGGGTTTTGGATATAATTATTTAATATTAAACAAACCGGAATGTATTAGGACTTGGTGTTTGGTCTTAGATAATGTTTATATTTATAATAAGAGTATATGATGTTGGACTCTATATTCCCAAGACACATACTAGATTAATGTGGCTAGTACGTTATGATCCAAGACGTGTCATACCCAATAACGACCTAGACAACGCACCAACGATATTTTATTTTGGATGTGATCAAATAAATAAATAATATGACACGAAGACATTTAGAAATGGGTTTCTAAATAGTTGCACTTGTAATTAAATCATACGGATGATTTATATTAGAGAGTATGAAATCATTTAAATGGGTTAAATGATTTAGTAGGGATTTTATATTTAAAGTAAAATTACTTTTATATAAAATAATATGATATATATCCTTTTGTAATACTTTACTACACTTGTACTACTTGCTCTACTTGTAGTACTTGTACTACAATATGTACTACATGTAGTACAATAAAGGATGCTATATATATCTACCTACTCTCTCCACTTTGGTATTACAACATTCAAGCATTCACTCAAGTGCAAGACTTCCTCTCTACTATATCTCTCTCTCTCACGAATCGGTTCAAGGAGAAAGAAGGAAGAAGTCAATCTTCAAGAAATGCTAGCAATAAGGTGTTGTTGTTAGTGGCTCGTGGGTATCACTACTTGAGGTCTTCCGCTTTGAAGGCTCGTCATTCGGTCACCTCATCTTTTTCCAAGCTCCTTCATCTTGGAGAATTGTATACCCTAAACACACTATGGTTATGTTGTATTTTGATAGCATACATATGTATTTGGATCATCCATTGTTTCAAGTTTCTTCTTACATGTTAAAACCGTTTTGACATGACATAACTTCATAAAAGTTAATTTCTCCGATGCGTTTTACTTATGAAATGGTTTATAAGACTTTGATAAACCCGTGCAAAGACCAAACAAAATGGCATCTAGAGCCGCTTATACGGATGTATGCTTCAAAGAGTTAGTTGGTTAACTCAACAAAGTTTCGATTTTGGGTGCGTTATACCTTAAATCCGAAAATTTGTTCATGGTCTTCCCTTTGTCTTTCAAGATGCTTCACTAACATGCATGTGGTTATCTTGAAAGATTAAAATATTTTAAGTCATTTGGATAATTTTGGGTTGGACAACAAACCCACATTTTTTGTTTTGTGTTGGACCAAAAATGGAAATGGGTTAAAAGGGAGCCATTTTATTTCTTGAAGATATACATACATGGATGTATGTTTGTGCATAAGACCTAGCCATGACCTTGTGTTGGAATGCGATTGGTTGTAATAATGTAAGTTGTTTTCTTGGGTTATGTAATTTATTTATTTCATTTGGTATGTAAAATAAATACATTAGGTGCATTTATTTTACTTGAAAAAATGTATTAGGATTCATTTTGTAAAAGGAAGATACACATGGAGGATTTTTTTCTGCTGAAAAAAAGGATTTTTCCTCTGCTGAAAAATTTTGGGTAGAGGATTTTTCTGCTAGAACGGAGAATTTTTCCTCCGCTGATATATCCTGAGTAGAGGATTCTTCCTCCACTGATATATCCTGAGCAGAGGAGTTTTCCTCCACTGATATATCTTGAGTAGAGGATTCTTCCTCCACTGATATATCCTGAGCAGAGGAATTTTCCTTCGCTAATATATCCAGAATAGAGGATTCTTCCTCTGCTGATGCTGGAACGGATAAAATTTCCTCCACTGGATTTTGGAGCTGGTTTGGAAGAGCCCTTTCAAGCCCAAAAGCGGATGACCAAGACACAATCAAAAAAGCAAGACTTGAAGCATTTGGATGCGAGTTCAAGTGGGAGTTTACCAACACATCGCATGTGTCATTTTGTCCCTTGGGAGAGACCTTCACACACTTGTTTCGGCCGACAAGTATGGTTAATAGTTGGCTAGGGCTGTAAGGAATATTTCTCTTTGAAGATTTCCGGCTGAAAGCCAGTTTTGGTAAGTTCCGGCTGAAGTTGAAGTTGAAGCGGAATTCTCAACTTCAAGCAAAACTGGCTATTTAAGCGGAAGAAGCAATTTTGTCAACTAGCGAATATTCCGGGTGAACTCTATTATCCACCAGATAATGAGTTCAACCGGACTTTTCCTGATATGTCTTTTCAGCAAGTCCAATCCTACAAAAGCTTCTCGTATGCTTCTGTATGTGATTCAAGCCGCTTTCCTAAAGTAGTATGTTGCTGTCAACACGCAAGATATTCCAAATTTCGAAGTTTATGCTTTTGGTAGTTTACATTTGACTTTGTATTACACGGTCTAGATTAGATCGTTTGAGATCAATGGCTGTCATTGATCTCATCTGCACTATATATATAGCATAGTTAGCTCTTAGTTTTACACACGGTTCTTGATCAACTTGTAATAATGTAACTTTGAGTTAATGCAAATAGTGCTGAGTATTTCTTACTTCGTTGTTACTATACTTATGCAAATCAAACTCTACCTAATACAAGAGAACTAAATCAGCTCAAGTAAAGTGAAGTGTAACTTTAATTCCGCAGGGTTATACTTGCAAGTGGAGGGTTCTTGTTTTAGTTTAATCGTAACTAATAACAATCCTACAAGTGGTATCAGAGCGTTGGCTCCCACTTTGGAGACTTTCAGTGCTTCAAAGTTGATACTCTACTTGTCTACTTTACAAGCTTTGTTGTTTCTTTCTTTCTAAAAGTTTTCAAAATGAGTGATTTAAGTTTAGGATCTTCAAACGGCAGTGCCAATAAACCACCAATGTTCACTCCTAATGACTTTGGTACCTGGAAACTCAGGATGGAAGGGTTTGTTAGGATTTTAGACCGTCGTATTTGGAATTTTAGTCAAATTCGAGAGCAGCATATTCAGAAGGACCTTACTCACCCATGGTTGCATCTACTGATGATTCAAAAGTCAAAATTCCTAAACCTTTAGAAAAATATGTGGATTCTGACTATGCTGCTCTCGAATTTGACTATAAGGCATATTGGACTCTTCAGGCTGCACTTCCTAATTCCATTTTAAGTGGGTTTAAAGGATACAAAACTGCATTTGACCTGTGGAATGCCCTAAGTGAAATGTATGAAGGAACCGGTGAAGTAAGAGAAAACAAGAAAGATGTCTTAAAACAGAAATATGAGAACTTTAATTTCAAAACTGGTGAATCAATGACAAACCAGTATTTAAGATTTGTTTCCTTACTTGATGAATTGCAAAAGGTAGATGTAAAACTAGACCAGGTAGATGTAAACAGAAAATTTCTACGTTCCTTGCCCTCTTTGTGGACAGTTTACACTGTTAGCATAAGTGAATGTAAAAATTTGAAAAAGATGAGACTTAGTGAACTTCATGGCATACTCAGTGCCTATGAAATGGAACTGAACCTTAAACAAAACTCATCTTCCGAGTCAACTCAGCTGTTCAACTACACTGGTAACTACCGATTTTAACAATCAAAGATCTTCAAATTCATCATCATACCAGTCACCTATTGTAAGTTTCCATGAGACACGAAGGTGTCAAGAGAGATTTTTAAACTCGTTTGACAACTCTCATAATGCTCATGTAGAAACTAACTCTTACCAAGGCTTCATTCGTGAGGATCTTGAGTGCATAGGTGCTGATGATTTGGAAGAAATGGATATCTTGACCCAACTTGCTATGGTGTCTGTCAGGGCTCAAAGGTTTTATAAAAGAACTGGTAGAACCTACAAAGCAGCTAAGGGCACTCACATAGGCCTAGACAAGAGCAAGGTAAAGTGCTACAAATGTCACCAGCTTGGTCATTTTGCAAGAGAATGCCCACAACCAAGAAGAGAAGGACAAAACCAGGGTCATGTCCAAATGAAGAATCATGGTGGAAACAATTCCAACAACAACAATTCTGGTCACAACTCAGGTCACCAACCCACCCCACCAAAACCAACCAGAAGTCAAAACCAACAGAATGTGGTTGCTGCTGTTGCTAATCAAACCTCATGTGTTGAATGGGAAGACTTTGTTGCTGAGTTTGAGCCAATAAACCATGCTTTAATGGCCAAAAAGACTCCACTTCAGATCTGGTAAATTCTATTCCTGAGAATGTTTGAGAAAACCTAGCCCTGCTTGCATTGAACAAGTGGCAAAGTACAGAAATCACAACACTGACTTGATTGATGAAGTTTCACACCTGAATGAGTTAAAGGAATTTTTTAAGAAAACTAAATCTTCATATATATTAAAAATTGAAAATTTAACAAAAGAATATGAACATTTAAAACAAACCAACTCAGTACGAACACAGCTTGATGATTTACTGTCCAAGCTTGCAAAATCAAGGAATGAAACCAAAGATGCTAAGGCTGAGGTTGATGTTCTTGAAATCAAGCTGAAAGATGCTTTGTTCACTTGTGACAAATTTCAAACTGCAAATATAAAAGGCTGAGAGATTATAGATGGGAGGGATGCATGGTAAAGCTGGCGTTGGTTACAATAGTGTTGAACCACCAATTGAATATTCACCAGCAATTAAACCAATTGAAGCTTTGAGAACAGACTGTAAAGTTAGTCTTACTGTTGATGATACCTCATCACAGTCAAGTTTTGAAAACACTGTTGAATCAAAGAAAACTGAAGTCACTATTGCAAGCACTTCTGCATCAGCCGACAAATCAAACATTTTGAAACCTTCAATTGCTGTGCCACCACCAACTATTTATGAACCCAAAGATTCAAAAGTTGGTGGAAAGCAACTTGAGCAACCAAAGGGAAGTCAAACTCAAAGGTTTGGTCAACTAAATTTCAACCAAGTGACCAAACTTGAGCCTCCCAGGAAACTTGAAACCAAGATTGTTGAATGTATGTGTTGTGGTGAACAAGGTCACCTAACTGCTGTATGTCAGTTCAACCCAATGAGCAAAGTTAAACCATTTTTGAAACCAAAGGCTGATTTTCAAAAGAAACTCACAGGAAGAATTTCACCTGTGAAAAGCCACACTTTGAAACATTTTGGATCTGAATCAAACAGGGTCTTAAATTGGTAATGAAAGAAATGGAAGTTTTTCTGTTCTAAGGTAAAACCGTTTTCCGGCTGAAGTTCAAGCGGAACATTCATCCGCTCGAACTCATGTTCAACCGGAAAACAAAATTCAACCCAGATCAGCTACTACTCCAAAGCAGAGACCTCATGTACATTTTGCTGATGGGTTTGAGCACTTTGAAGCTCAAGGGAGAAGAAATCCCTCTAGAGGAAAAACCACCTCTAGAGAAAACTTTTCAAGAAGCAAAAAGTCTAACCAACCTGAAATTGAATTTGCTACTAGTTCAAGTGGAAGTCACTGTGTTCCACCTCAGGGGGAGAGTTCAAATCAAAACAAATACTTTCCTCAAAGATTTTCAAAATCACCTGAAAGAACTAAGTTGGTCAATCAAGGCAATGAAAAATCTAAGAAAATAACCAACAAGCAAAGAAAATTCAAGGAATAAAGGGATAGAAAAATTGCTGAAAGAAAGAACACCAAAGGTGAAAGATTTAGTCAAACAAGTACTCAGTATGAGAACTCAAGTTTTGATAATGATGATCTGCTCACTGAAGCTCCAGTGGTAAATACTTTAGTACTTAAAGAGTACAAGTATAATGATGCTTATGGCAGACCCAAGACCACTCAGGCTTGGGTCCCCTATAGAAACTGATCAATTCTGATATGTGCAGGTGCAGAATAAAGGCCATAATAGCCTATGGGTTGTTCATAGTGGATGCACTTGCCATATGACAGGGAATAAGCACATTATGGAAAACACAAAAAGAATAAATGGAGGACCAGTTACCTTTGGAAGCACTAAAGGCCATATCTCAGCACAGGGAGATGTGAGCAATGGACTAGTGAAGTTTGATAAGGTCAATTTTGTTGATACATTGAATTTCAATTTACTCAGTGTCTCACAAATGTGTGACAATGATTTGAATTTAATGTTTAATGAGAAAGAGGCTATAGTCCTCAAACCTGGTGTCAAAATTCCTGATGAACTAATTATGCTTAAGGCACCCAGGAGAGATGGATTATACATTTTGGATATGTCAGTTGCTGCACCCTCATGTGGCACTGCTTGTTTCATATCCAAAGCCTCAGTTGACGAATCTGATATGTGGCACAGGAGGTTAGGTCATGTGAACTACAAGAACATGAACAGAATTGTAAATCTTGGCTTGGTCAAGGGTCTTCCTAACAAGCATTTTGCATGTTCTGAAAACTGTGTACCTTGCCTCAAGGGCAAGCAACACAGAACCTCCTTCAAGACAAAAGTTGAGTCTTCTATTTCAAAACCTCTAGAGTTGTTGCACATGGATCTCTTTGGTCCAACTAGAGTAATGAGTTTGGGGAAAAAGTCATACTGTTTTGTAATAATTGATGATTTTTCTAGATACACTTGGGTTTTCTTTCTTAAAATAAAAGATGAAACTGCTGAATTGTTGAAAACACTTGTGATCAATTTAGAAAATCAATCCAACTTTGAAGTCAAAACAATTAGGTGTGACAATGGCACAGAGTTCAAAAATCATGTTTTCAATACATTTTGTGAGGAAAAGGGAATTGTGAGATAATTCAGTGCTCCTAGAACTCCACAGCAAAACGGTGTTGCTGAAAGGAGAAATAGGACATTGATTGAAGCTGCTAGATCTATGTTAGCAGACTCCAAGCTCCCTGTGATATTTTGGGTAGAAGCAGTGAACACTGCCTGTTATGTCCAAAACAGGATTTTAATTGTCAATGGAAAGAATAAAACACCTTATGAGCTTTGGAGAAAAAGAAAGCCAAAAATTTACTTCTTTAAGCCATTTGGGTGTCCTGTTACAATTCTAATAACTAATGAGCTATTGCCAAAATTTGCAGAAAAGGCAGATGAAGGTTATTTTGTTGGATATTCTGGTTTGTCAAAAGCATACAGTGTATACAACAAGAGAACCAAAATTGTTGAGGAAACTATAAATGTGTCTTTCAATGAAAAATCTCTTAACAATTTTGAGTCTCAGCCCAGTTGGTTATTTGATATTGATGCACTAACCACTGCTTTCAACATCACTGTTGATAAGCCTGTGAGCTCTTTAGTGCAGGAACAGAATTCTTATAGGTCTGTTGATGAGCATTGGAAGAGCATCCAAACTGCAAACAAGAAGCCAATCTTCTTCTCTTCAATGAGCATTCAACCTATCTTGTCAGGCAATGAAAAGAAACTGACTGAAATAATTCAAATTGAAGAAGAAATAGTTCCGGTTGAAGTCCAAGCGGAACCAGTTTCTCCGGTTCAAGTTCAACCAGAAAATCCTATTTCAGAAATCGAAGAGAATACTGAATCAGGGTCAAATGAAGCTGAAAATTCAAATGATAGCACATCAAATGAGCTTAATTTAGAGCATCTGACTTATAATTCAGACACAAATTCTCATAAATCAGTTGGAGTTTCAGATCCTGTGTCACAATTTGAAAATGTTGAGCTTTAACACATACTTCCTAGGCTCAACATACCCTCAAATGGATGAAGCCATGAATTTCCCATGGACATAGATAGAAGAATCAACAAGGATCATCATTTGAAGAATGTTATTGGAGATGTGAAAGCACCTGTGTTGACAAGAAGTAAATATGTTGATGCAAATATTTGTTTGCATGCTGCATTTTTGTCTCAAGAAGTACCCACCAAGGTTGCTGAAGCTTTGGAAGATAGCAGCTGGGTAGAGGCAATGCAATAAGAAATATTTCAAATCAACAAGCAAAAAGTTTGGGAATTCATAGATCTGCTTGATGGAGCAGAACCAATTGGAACAAAGTGGGTATTCAGAAACAAGAAAGATGACAGGGGTATTGTTGTAAAAAAACAAAGCAAGACTGGTTGTGCAAGGCTATGCACAGGAAGAAGGCATAGATTATGATGAAGTATTTGCACCTCTGGCTAGATTAGAGGCAATCAGAATCTTTCTAGCTAATGCTGCTTTCAAAGACTTCCAAGTGTTTCAAATGGATGTCAAAGTGCCTTTCTGGTATGGCCTGCTGGAACAAGAAGTTTGTGTCAAACAACCTCCTGGTTTTGAGGATCCTCATCATCGAAACAGGGTATGTAAGTTGATCAAAGCTTTGTATGGCCTCAAACAAGCTCCTAGAACCTGGTATGAAACTCTTTCTAACTATCTTCTAGAGAATGGCTACAGGAGAGGTGCCATTGACAAAACTCTCTTTGCACTACGTCAAAAAGTGGCTTTGGCCACGGTTTTTTTGATATCGCATAGCCACTGTTTTGTAAAAAACGTGGCCAAAGGTAAGAAATTCTCGTTTTAGCCACATATATTTTGTACCCGTGGCCAAATATATAGCCTTTGGACCCTTTTAGCCACGTATTTTTTTGTTTATGTGAAACCCTCACGCGATATCTAGACTAGTGAAACCGTGCGGAATCCGGTTTAACTAGGTGATTCAAGTATAAACACAATAAACAATAATCGAAAAGTATAAGCACAAGAAAACACAAACCGATTGAAGAACAAACACTTGTATTGATTACTTGCAACTGCTTACACCTTAATCGAAATTCTCAAAGGAATTTCGATGACACCTTCACACACCAAAAAGACTAGCAACCTTAACTACACACAAAGAAGTCCTATATATAGTTGAGATTGACTTGGTAAACAAGTCAATCTCATTAGGGAATTTCGTAAACCCCTAGGCCCACACAACCAAAATCGGACCTAAAACCCACTTTAGTCTACCCAAGTTAGCCCAATTACATTTACAAGCTAGCCCAAAAATACTAAACAAGCCCAAAACTATCTAATGCAAAAGCCTCAATTTTCAGGTCTCTACAATCTTCCCCTAGGCTTTAGCATTAGACTGTCTTCACATCCTGAACTTCTTTGACAAATTTACGGTTGCTGGATCATACCATATCTCCTTGGCTACAATCTCAGCTACTGCCCGAGTGTAACACTTTGCATATTCTTCAGTGTCTGGGTTACACTCAATCTGATGTTTAGCTAAAACCATGATGTCTTTCTTGTGGAATCGCATCAGATCATGAACTTCCATGACATCAATAGTCTTTGACTTGCAGAGAATCTTGGCTTCACCGGAGTAATCACTATAAGCCCAGGTCTGGAAATCATGCAGGCAGTCTTCAGGATGTCTCATAGGAAGAGGTATCGTCTTTGTCTTGTCAGTCGGTGGATACAAGACATTTGTGAATTTCTTGAGCTTTTCATCCTCCTTCCCTGGGATACTTTTCTTGCCATCCCACTTGAAAACACTCCTGTATTTCTTCACATATGACTTTTTGTGAGGAAACTCCTCAAACCTCTTGAACTTGCTCCTCACAGCCTTTTCCAGTTTCTTATAGAAGTATGTAGCTTGATCATTGTTTGACGGATTTGAAAATGGAGCCTGATAAAGCATGGTCAAATCCACATTCGTCCAGGAATAAAATTGAGTCCAGCTCTTGTAGTATTCCAAAGGATACTGACCCCTTCTTCTCACAACAAACATGTTCTTCTCTCCATCAAACATCCAGGTTTTAACAGGTGCAGTAATACCTTGCTTATCATGAAAATGTTCACCCAACTGGATTAGATACCTTTCAGGTGGATATGCAAATGTTTGTGACTCCCAACCTCCATCAAAATCAGAAGCTGGAACCGTCATGTAATCTCTATCCCTGGTATCTTTATCTTCACTCGAGGCATCAGGTAAAACTGGTTGAGTTTCTTCAGGAATATCAGCTTCAAAATCAAATACTGGTGATTGTGAGGAATCACCTGCACCTGATCCTCTTTCAACTTTATCTCCTTGCCTTGATTTTTCTGAATTCAGCTGCCTGATCAGCTTGTGAAGTTCTCTAAACTGCCTTGAGAATTCTCTGTTTACCTTCTTTTGATTCTCCAATTCAGTATTGTGAACCTTCTGAATATCAATCAAATCACCAATAATCTCACTTTGAGTTGCATTTTGGGCTTTCAACTCTGCTATCTCAGCTCTGAGTTCCTTCTCCAATCTGAACTCCGGGGTTTCTACTGCTTTCCCTTTGTCTTGGGCTGTGGGCTGAGAAGAAGACGGACCAGCACTTGAACTTGTGACTGGTGGCACATAAGAATCAAGTCTTCTTCTCCTTGGGTCACTAGGGCCTTCAGTGTGGTGTGGTGTAGCAGCTGACTCAGTCTCAGTCATATCAGTCTCATCATTTGTAACAGAAGCACCGAGGGGAGGATCCTCTGTGGCTTTCCGTTTTCTGAACAATGGCGTCTCTGTTGTCTCAGTCTCATCTTCCTCAAAGTCAACATCATCCAGATATGTATCATAGTTTATTGACTCATCACCTTCAAAATTGAGCGCTCCAATCCTCACATCATTCAAATCAAATTCTTCCCAGTCAGAATCATCAGGAAGATCAACCACTTTCTGTTGAGGAGGAGGCATATTATGTTCTTCTTCAACAGATGCATTTCTGTTAACAGGAACCTCTTCTCTCACAATCTCTGCAAACTCTCCAAACTTGTCTCCAAACGGCATCTTATCCGACAGCTTCTTCTTCGGATTTATCATAGGAAACACTTCAATACCCATTGGTTTTGTGTCATGGGTGTCATTGGTCTTTCTCAGGTTTGGGTATCTTGAATCCAGAACAGACTGAATAAACCTGGGAACAGCAGCAAACTTCTTATCTCTTGACACAACAGCCTTCACATCTTCAAAAATCATCCTAGACCAGTTGAACCGAACACCTCTGATTAGTGACACCATTGCATGGGTGTGCACTTGGTTCAGCTGATCCGTAGAGCTCTTCTTGGCAATGACACATTTTTGTAAATAATGTGCCAG
>JBCNJP010011943.1:0-14637 GCA_039602395.1 Deinandra increscens subsp. villosa
GATTGTGTCTGAAATGATGAAGGCTAGCTCACTTTTCTACAACACAGACGCTCGTATGCGTCATGTAAAAGCCAACTCTGGTTTGGGTCTCGGTACTGAAATAAAAGATGAAAAGTCCACTCATACAGTACCGATGCCCCGGATGCATGAAATGATCTCAGATTATGAGTGTTCCAAGACTAACTTGGATGCTAAAGCTGAGATCGAAAAGAAATTGGCAGCTTGTCCTATTAAAATTTCTGCTCCTGTTTCTAACATTACTAACACTTCTACTTCTTGTGCAGATAAAGTAAATGAAGAAGCAGGTTCAAAGGGAAAAAGTGTTTGCGTTGAGAGTCAAAAGTTTCCAGTTTTTAAAACTGATAATTTTGCTTCAAAAAGTTTTGAGTCTGAGTCAGCATTTCCCAAGTCAACTGTGTTTGATGAATCTGTTACTAGTAGTGTGTTTAACTTTGGCAAATGTGATGCTAAACCTGTGAAACCCCTAAGGACTGTTAGAATCTTAAGAAGGGGTAAGGGACCACAGAATGATGTTCCCAAATCCACAGGTGATGTGAAAAAATCTGAGGGGAGTGTGAACTGTCCCACTCCAAATGTGCAGAAAGTACGGGACACAAAACCTCGAGAATTTGTCCCGTACCCAGAAGTTAATTCTGCATATGACCAATTCCAACCGATACAACGGGGGTATATTCTGACCACAAAGCCCCATGGTAAAGCCCTTTGGATCCATAAAGACGTTTCAAAGCCAACTTGGATATCCACTGGGCGGAACCAACAACAGGCTCCCGTGTATCCAAAGAAACAGTCCTGACATGTGTGTGGTCAACCAGGACACATGGCAAGAAACTGCCTGCACCGCCCGTATGAGCCTTACTATCCAAGGAAGGTCCAACAAAAGACTGTCCCATTGGGCCAAACACATGTTGGCCCAAAACCCAAGTTTGGCCCTTCAAATTCCAAGGTGCAAAAGTCCACATCACCACCCTCACAGGCAAAGATACATGCTAGAGCAGCAGCAAAGACTGTACCTTCAAACCAAAAGGTGCAGCAGGGCAAACCACAGCCAAATGTCCCCAAATGGAGCTCAAAGCCCAAGTCACCTAAACATGAACCATCAATTGTGAAAACAGCTTGGAGACCAAAATCCTGCTGAATCCCCAAAAACAGATTTAAAATCTGTTTTCAAAACTGTTTCAAAATTACCCATCCATCCAAATCCAGTTGGTTCAGCTAAATCAAATGGTTGGAGGAAGGATGACAGGTGGAATGTTTCAAAAGTTGTGAACTTGTCTTTCAAGCCTACTGGAGTGTACAAGAAACACTCCAAACAATTTCAAGAAGTAAGAGTTCAAAATTCTAATAAGAATCCACCGAGAAAACCACAAGTTTTTGGGAAAGAAAATCACAAACCCAGAGATGTCAACAAAAAGGACATTCTCAGTCCAACCAAGGCAGCCACACCCCCAATCCCTGATGTTACCAAGGGAATGTTTTTAAAAGTAATTTATTTCACTGACTCTTCAGGTATACCCAGAACCACAATGGCCTGGGTACTTATGGCTAACTGATCTCTCACCTTGTGCAGGAACAGTCAAGGAGGACTTTCATTAACCTTGTTTGTTTGTGATAGTGATTGTTCCAGGCACAGGATAGGAGGCATCTCTCTACCACATGACACGAAGATTTCAATGGAGGGTATGTTTCCTTGTAAGAGGTAAATCTGAGAAAATCAGCAGTAAAGGTAACACTGTCTGAATTGTTTGTTTCTTGGCTGATTTGATGTGAAGTATGGTTGTGCATGAAACAAAACCCATTTCTGAAAATTTTCAAAAGATAAACTTTGAAGGTTAGCTTGGCCAGTTTTTAGTACATATTTAGTATTGTGTCAGTGAGTGTTAAAAAAAATAAATAAAAAAATAAAAAAAAATGTGTGTTATTAAAAATCAAAAAGCAAGGGGAAAGAATAGGAAAGATGAAATTGTTGACCCCTCAAAATTAAATTGTGCTTTTTAATTTTTAATCTTTTGTTTGTGTGTTTGAGAAGGTGGGAAGTGAAATAAATTTCCGTTTTGGAGATGGCTGACACGCGTCAGGCAGATGTGAAAGACATGATCCATGGTGATATGCTGGTAGGCTCGGCTCTAAAATCTGAAAAGGTATGCGTTACACACTTAAAGATAACGTATGGCAGTTTGTTGGGTAACAACACTTAGGTTAATTGCATTTCTATTTGACTGCATGTTCAAGTTCCCGATACACACGCTTGTCTCCAAGAGTGTGAAATTGAGCTCAAAAAGTCGGTGTCCCCTCTGCTTTGCGTGAGCAATGACCTGGGGATGCTTCGAGTGTATGTAAGGCTCTCCTCTGCTTTGCGTGAGCAATGACCTGGAGTTGTCCATACATACGTGCTTACAGATCATCATAAATAATATATGCAATTAAAAATAAAAAAAAATAAAAAAAATGCATGTATACACCTCAAAAGATGCCAAAGAGCACAAGAAAAGAGACCCTCAAGAGTCCAAATCCCTCAGCCTTTGTCACTGATGAGAGCTTTATTAAAAATGTCTCAAAAAATTCAGTTGACTTTGTATATTATACCCAAAAATCTATGTGCTCTATTCTTTCTCTTCTCAACCAAGTCTCGAGCTCAGTTTCAAACTTCTGGATAAGGTTGTGAAAATATGTGGTAGGGAATTTATGTGCTTGATAGTGTGTAATAACATGTACCTAGGATTTGTTGAAACCCACTTGCTGTTCATAATTAATGCACTTTAAAAGATAATAAAGTGACAAACAGCCTGAATAAGAAAAAGGGTTAGAGTTTAAAGTGGATCAGTATATTGACAATCACCTGGATGTGAATGAGTAACAGAAGCTGAAAAGGGTTCCTTGGTCAGATTCATACGGTTTGATCCCATAGAAACCTTCTCGTTTGGTAATTTGGTATGTTTGTTTTTATTCTATTTTTCTTTTGTGTTATCTTAAGTTTTTATTGTTTATTTTTCAATCATGGCCAGGTTAATTTAAAGGTTTTAATAAGTTTTTTATGGGTTTAATGCAAGAAGGTATCACCCCTCCAGAATTGCAGGGGGAGATAATGTGAAGAGTCCTAGGGTTTAGGGGAAGTATTTCTAGGAAACCCGTATCCTATGTTGGGGACTTTGGTTAAATAATGCTAACTCGATAACCAGTCATCATTGTCTGGTTAGTGTTTGTTCCATGTTGTGCATGTCAGGTTAAATGAGATGTCATGGAGAAGAAAAGTCAATGAGTGCTGCTACTGTTCGTGTTGAAGAACCAGCCGGAAAAGGACTTACCCTATGCTCAGGGGAAGTTTGTTCGTTGTTCAAGTAAAGCTTCCAAAGACACCGTTCTCAAGTTTAGGGGAAGCAAATTGAAGAAACGATGCAGAGCAGTCACAACGAGACATTCTAGAATGCCAAGATATAGGTTTTCAACATTTTTACCCTCTAAAGTTACATGCTGGTCAAGACAGTTACTGATGATCCAGCAAGGACTCGTCATGTTTCAAGAAGAAGCAAGTATTTGAGAATCCTCCTCTCATTATTTGTTTGTCATTAGAAGTCCAAGCTGATGCTGATTGAGAGAAAACTCCCAGATCTCGACCGTTGCTGCCCAATGAAGATCGTTCAAGAAAAGAATCTTCACCAACCCATGTTCAAGCCAAGGAGAAGACTGAAGTCTGAAGATTGAAAGTAGAAGATATTTAATAGCACAAGCCAAGGGGAAGATTGTAAGGGAATAATTTGTGGCTTGTGTATTAAATCATCACTTGGCGGAGTATTCTGAAGGCCTATGTGTTAGAATAGGTGAAAATGAGTTGGGTTATGGGTATATTAGGTCATTGGGCCATTTTAGGCATGTTTGGGCTCAATTAGAAAGTGTTTAGAGGGAGTTTAGTGGGCCTAGATGGTCAAATCCGGAAATTAATGTGTAATTAGGGTTTTTAGGGTGTCTTGTTTAGCAAGTTGGAGACTCCCTATATAAGGGAAGCTCTCCTCTCATTATTAGGTTGTTGATTGTGGAGTAAAGCTAGTCTTTTGGTGGTTTAATTTGTGGTGTTTCACGAAATTCTCCTAGAGAATTTCGATCCAAGGTGTAGCAAGCAATCAAGTGTTCAATCAAGTTTCTTTCTCAAATCGGTTTGTTATTTTATTGCTCCTTAGACTTTTCAATTATTACTTTCTTCTGTTTTCTTGAATCAACTAGTGAAAACCGGATTCCGCACGGTTTCACTAGCCAAGATATCGCGTGAGGGTTATTTTGATCCTTACAATTTTCTAATTTTGTGCTTAAATGTTAAATTAATGAAGAATTTGGAAATGTGGTTAAGAATGGTATGAATGGAAAACATTACTAGTCTATGATGTGTCGGTAGGCCCAGCTGACCTAGGAGTAGCTTAAATAGCCTATGTGTTTATTTGTTGTATAAATATGTTAATCAGTCTGCTAGTGGGTTCCCATTTTAGGAGTGATAGGGATTCTGAATCTGATGATTAGGAGGAAAGAGACCGCTTTAGGCTAGATACTCCTATGTCCTTAGAATTTCAGATGAGCATGTAGTTAATAATCTGGTTAATGAACTAGAGTGAAAGGGCAGAATACTCATGTACGAACTAAGGATAGTATCCCGTGGTAAGTACCTCTGATGATGTTTCGGATCTCGCGGGCAAAATACTCACGTATGATTTCGGGGGTAAGACCTTGTGGAAGAATACCTCTGGTGATGTCCGTTGACCAATTATAAAAAAAAAAAAAAAAAAAAAATTGATAACTTAGAGAATAAATGCTCAAGAAGTTGCATATAAATAAATAGTTATTCTTTGGACATCTTAGTATCTGGTTTAAGGGGGGTTGGATAAAATATATAAATTTAAATCAATTATAACCTTTGCTTTGACTGAATATGATTCGGTAATAGGTTGAACTTGACCTTTCTTTAGTGGGATCTATAGGCAGCTGAACTTATATCTGGTAATTCTATAAACACATGGGGGTGAAAGAAAAGGTTGGTGGTTGGGTTTAATCGGATCGAAATATCGACAATTGTAGTTAGGGAGTTATTACGTTATGGAATGTGGAATTGATTGGTGGACTGTTAATTTTAAAGGTTAAATGTTTAGGAGTCAATTTCCTGGTTATGATTCCATTGCAGTATTTTTCGAGGACGAAAAAAGGGTCAGTGTGGGGATATTTGATGTGTTGCAAACACATCCTGTTTTCTTATGCCTTTTGTTATGTATTTGAGTCAATTTTGAGTCGGTTTCTATTTGTTTTGGTAGTGTTTAGCTAAGTTAGTGTTTTTGGAGTCTTGTTTATGTTTTTATGAGTTTTGTAGGTTTTTAATAAAGTCCCGAGGCCACGAGAGAAAGATGGGAGGAAGTGAAGAAAAGAAGAGGACAAGTGCTGAACAAGATGTCCCAGGCGTATCGCCTGGGACTGGATAGTTTCTAAGCGATACGCGCGGAGTGGCTGGTCAACAAAAGTCAAGGTCGGTTCCGCCCGACAAATTGTCGTGTAATGAGCTCCAGGCGTATCGCCTGGAGGGAATATATTAGCAAGCGATACGCTTGCAGCCTCAAAACCCGCAAAAGGAGGTTTCGCGATTTAAAAGTCGATTTTAGGGTTCCATTCGTCATTCTTCGACTTCCAGACGAACTCAGAGGCGATTTTGGGCGACCTGAAGAGCAGAGAAGGCCAGGGACAAAGGGGGAATCATCGGTGGATCAGTTTCTCAACACGAATCATCATCGGTCTACCGGGTTTCATCCTTTATTCCTATTGTTCTTAATTTCAATCATGTTTTCTGTCAAAGTTCAGATTTTTACTATTACTCTAGACAGTAACATGAGGCTAGGCTAAATTGTTTGTATTGCCTAGACCCACTTGGATGATTATTTGGTGTTTATGACTTTATTCAGCTTTGATTGATTGATTGATGTTGCACCTTGTATTAGATTCCAATGATTATCATGCTTGATGCATATGTGTGTTATGAGCAGATTATTAATTGATTGTTGATGCTTAATTTACCCGTGAATGTCTTTCGGTTAAGGTAGATTATCTAAAGTAGTTGACTTTAGGGTTAATTGCGATAGATTGGTTTAGGGTTCTTCTAGACTATTGCATTGATAATTGAGTGATAGTTTACTTATAATGTGCTGCTAAACTGGAGACTTAAAAGGTACAGGTTTAACGGGTAGTTGGGTTGGTTAAAATTCTAGGGTAGCATTGTCCCAAAAGGAAATGTCCTATGGTTTTGTTTAGCTTGGTATTCCGTGTCATTCATGGTAGTTATCGGTAGCTCCGGTTATTCTAGGTGTGCTTTAGGTATATCCGAGGGTGGCTAGGATAATTGAGGTAGGAAGTACCTAAAAGGTGAACTCCTGTTCGAGCGTTAAAAGTGTAGCTAGGAAGGACTTAAAAGGTGAACTAGCCACCATCAGATCAATCGAAGCTGAATGAGGTTATAGATGCTAAGTAGGATTCCAGGGTCTAGGTGATACTCTTTTCTCATCTGAATTCTCCCAAAGTTTCCTGCTTTTGTCTGTTTGTGCATTGGTTAGTTAATTTCAGTTAATTAAATCTCAAATCAAAACCCAATTTACTCAGTATTTCCATTTTCTAGGTCTAGGTTAAGTCTTGTCTTTAGAGTGTCCTAGGTTCGATATTCCGGTCTTGCCTTAGCTTTACTACAATCCGACAGGTTCACTGCCTTAGGGTTCGGTTCGGTTTAGGTTATTTCGGTAAAATTAGGTGTGTCTTAGGTCTAGGTTTAGGTCTACTTTATTAGTGTTTTTAGGTACGTTCCGAGCACATCAGTTACGATCTTAACTTTCGGGGCGAAAATTCTCTAACAAGGGGAGGATGTGACAATCCGGCCCTTCGGGTGGGACCCGAACCTTAGAAACGGATAAAACTGACGAAGCCAGCGAAACTGAGAGTCGCGTATATAGGCGTAGTATGTCAATCAAGGTATCTGAATAGTCTAGTAACCTTAAAACACTTCACAAACATCACACACAAGTCGGAGTCTCGAAACATTGGTGAAAAACTCAAAACTGCTAAGTGTCGTGAATTTTGTGAAAACTGATACGTGAATTTAAATGTATGATCGTAAATCGTTATGTGGCAAGTTGATACTTGATTTTATTGGATTTGATGTGATAAAAATGATGGTGAATATAAAATAGGAGAAAACGTTGAAAACCGTGAACAAAAACACGAAAAACGGACAAAACAGGTTGCGGTCAACAAAAGTCAACAGGGCTGCCAGACGGGGAGCTCTAGGCGTATCGCCTAGAGCAACCCAAGGCCCCAGGCGATACGCCTATAACCCACTTTTCAGCAGAAACCCTAATTTCCACTATTTAAGCATCATTAGCCACCACCATCTCATTCCTTCAGCTCTAAATGATTTCTTTGCCCCATTTACGTCTCATATCATCTCTATACTCATTCCTTACCAAGATCCAAGCTTTATTACAATTTTCAAGCCCCGATTTCTTCTCTTATCATCCTACATCATTCGGTATGTGTTTTCTTATGTTTTGCTTGTGTTTAAGTTGTCAAGATTCATGCTTTATGATAGATCTAGGTCTAATCTATAATGGTTTGATGATATCAAGTGTAGATCTAGTGATTTGAGTAGAAAAGATTGCATCTTTTGATAAAAAAAAAATGTGGCTTTTATGCATGATGTTGTGATTTGTGCTAGATCTAGTGTTTTTGATGGAAAATCATGCATGCATGTGAATAAAGGTTGATGATTTGTGCTAGATCTATGTTGTAATGTATAGATAATGATGAATATAGGGTTGCTGATGGATAAAGAGATTGACTTTGCGTGAGATCTATGATGAAAACATGATTTCGGTTGCCATGCATGCAATATCTTGAATAAAGACATATGATTGTTGTTAGATACACTATGTGAGTATGAAATCTAGGTTATTTGATGCATGATGAAGTATAAAGTTGTAAACTTGATGATCAATAGCATTCAGTTAATTTTCTAAAAAATATTTACATGAAAATATGGTGAAAATGGCCGATTAGGGCCAGTTAGCTTACATGCATGTGGGTAAGAAACTATGATATGGTTAAATACATGCTAAATGATAATCTATGTGATTTGTACGAGATGATAATGATGTGAAATCATGGAATTAGCCTACACGTGATAAATATATACTAATCAATAAATAAATAAATTGGGAAAATACATGATTATTAGCATGAAGTTACTTGGCTATGTGCTTACATGTGATAAGTCAAATTGGTTATGAGTTATACGTGTATACAAGTCCTAAGTATCCTACCTCGGTTGGGATGGCAAGACTTTGTGCGGTTTCCTCGTTGATTGTACATCGTATATGTGGAATAATGTCGTAAGTAATTGTGACGCATTATGTTTAACAAGGTACAATGCATTGTGTATGTGAAACATGTTAGGTTATGTGTAGAAAACCTAAATTCAATCACCAATGTGTAATCGAGTCCACTTATCGGTGGTCCGTACGTGGTCGGACGATTGGTCAAACTTAGTCAACACTCACACGGTTATGTATCATAGGTGAAGTTTTGGAGGTCTTCCCTACTTCTCGGTGGTTGGTTGGTTTGGAATAGCTTACTTGAACCCTAAGGTGAGTTCATACCCCTCTTTTTACTGTTTTAAAGCTTTTTGGGGGAGAAGACATACGGTAACTTTACTTTTACGATTCGATTGGATGTTGTATACCAAATTATTTTATAAACCATGGAGGAAACGTTTGCGTTAAGTCCTTCCACGAGGTGAACCATGAATAGTTTGTAACGGGGAATTATAAGGTAGATCTACTGGGCTTTACAAACCCCACTCCACTTCTTGGAGCAGGGCGGGTGTTATATTGTCTCTAGCGCGGTCAAACTTGCAAATAGTTTGGCTGGAAGGCGTGCGTTGTTGTCAGTAATGGTGTCACGAATCCTATGGGGTTATAAAAAGTCTTATGGGTTCGCTACCCACGGGTATATAAATCTGCTGCTTTTCAGGGTGGTCCCTGCTTAGGTTATGCTCTTAGGGGGTAACTTACTATTTAACTCTTTTCTGATAAATGTTATTATCTACTCAAACTTATGAACTCACCAACCTAGCGTTGACACTTTTTAGTATGTTCTTCTCAGGTTCTTAGGAGGTCAGCTAAGGACGCACCTTAGGATCATCATTAAATGGTCTGCATGGCTTGTAAACACTCTAATTACAATTCTCGCCACGGCGAAGGGATTTACTTAAACTGTTTTTATCATTTTCGCTTCCGCACACGTTAAGTTAATCTTTCGAAAAATTTTCTGCACTATTTTAGAAATAAGTTGACTCTGATAAACCGTTTTGGAAAACCTGAAGACACCCTCGGAGATTCATAGCTTCTTTGGTCTAGCAGGTTATTACCGTAGGTTCATTCAAGACTTCTCGAAGATCGCAATGCCACTGACTAAATTGACCAAGAAAGATGTCAAGTTTTTATAGGGTCCTAGTCAGCAGAGTGCGTTCGAATAATTAAGAACCAGGTGGACTCAGGCACCGGTGTTGTCATTACCGGATGGGCCTGATGATTAGGTAGTATACTCAGATGCTTCTTATCAAGGGTTGGGTTGTGTGTTGATGCCGTAATTTCCTACGCATCTCGACAACTAAAACCCCATGAGGCAAACTATTCGACTCACAATTTAGAGTTAGTTGCGGTAGTGTTTGCGTTTAAGATATGGAGGCATTATTTGTACAGAGTGAAGTGTACTATTTTGTGACGCCCACTCCTAGACTTGGCCCTAGGAGCGGTCACGCATCGGATTTACTCATGAACACAAGGTAAAACAGAGATAACTAAAGCAGCGGAAATAAAAACTTTTATTCATATGCCAAGTATTACATAGTAAGAGAGACAAATACAAAAGAGAAATAAACATCTTCACGCCAGTTTTCAAAAATGTCTTCTCTTGAGTGCTTGACATTGTCTTGATAGTATATACCACCTAGTTCCTGCTCACATCTCAGCCTTCCCTTTTTGATCCGAAGGTCCAGCCTCATCTGACATACATAACTTAACAAGTCAGCTTACGCTGGTGAGTTCTACGTTTTGGGAACACTTTACCTTTCGAAGGCACTTAGATTTGTCAAACACATTTCTGCAATTAGACAATCAAACACAAAGCATATAGCACATATATTCACATATTCTAACCTCGTGAATAGACTAACCTTCTGTTGCTTTGTCATCCTTGTCTCATATTAACTGCTATCTTAGGGAAATAGTGTTTCTATTTGCTTTACGAACACATCGTGTAGCAATGGTCCCTTTAGTTTTGACACTATATAGCTTTGACGCTATCTGGCTTTGACGCCACTTAGCTTTGACGCTTTCTGGCTTTGACGCCGCTTGGTTTTGACACCATTGGGACAACACTATTTAACTTCTTGTTTCAGAAGTCCCTTACTTACCTCGATTACCATTCTTAATCTATTCTACTAGAAACATCAAAATGGCAATTTATATTTCCTCTACTCATCATCGTACAATCAATACATATAACAAGCAATTATAACAATTGAGATTATTTTCATAAAACGTTATGTATATCAGCCCAAAATGGTTTAAAGCATTTAAACAATTTAAAAGAGGGCTCATAGAACTCACCTTAGCTTTGCAAAGCTATTATTCTGGGGTTAAGTTCTTGTGAATCAGTTTCTTAATGCCTTTAATGTAATGTCCCTATCAAGACATCCTAAATGTTACAAATCACATTTAAGAATTACCTCATTATCCAAAACCCAACTTTTTATTGGTTAATACCCTTAATAGTCAAAATGACCATTTTGCCCCTTTTACATATTTTTTTATATCTTTATCAATTCTTTGCTCCTTAACGTTTACCGCTCGTGTTTCCTCATGACCGATCATTTGGCGGAATTACTATGAGGAATAGTCACGGGGTTTGGAATTTGGTGACGATCGTTACCGGCCGTGTAGGCGTCATTGACGACCATGAGGCGGAATTACTACAATCGTTGCACCGAGTAATTTAATTATAAATTACCAAAATTTGAACTCATATATACTTAATATATATGTAAACATGTTACCATACCAAATTTCAAGTCCCCATACCTTCCGGATTATTTTATATTAAATATCCATATTCCGAAACCCTAATTACCCATTTTTCTCGTTTCTGTAGCAAAACTCATTTTTATACAGAACCATCTTAGGGTATTATCCATTATGACATTTTATAATATCCCTTAAAGCGGCAAAGCTTAATTCAAAACCGTTTACTCGATTTGGGCAAAACAATGTCGTGAAAACCCTAATCTTGACCCGTTTCCAAAACTCATACCAAACCTTCACCAATTCTGAAATAAACTTAGGGCTTTCTTAAAACACATCAAATTAGGATTACCCACCAAAATTCAGGTCCTAATTCCCACCCGATCATTCTATTTTACCCAAACAAGCTCAAGAACCCTAATTTGAGCATAGTTTTAAAAGTCATACTTAGAAATTGATTTAGCCAACACTGAAAGAGGTTATTTTAGACCTTACCTAATAATGCTTGACTGCAGAAATTCGCTCTTTAACTCCTCACCGTTTGAGAGAATTTGATCGATGAAGCTTCTGCGTTTTCTAGGGTTTTTAGAGAGTTTTTGGATGAAGAAATCATGAATTAGTGCTCAAATCTGATGAATTCGACCTCTATAAATAGCCATGACCTGCGCCTTGATGTCTAGACACGTTCCCTAGTGACTAAGCTCTTGAAAACGACACGTGGATAGCTCAAAAAGTCGAAAACGTGGCTTATTTCGCGATTAAACACGTTTCTGCGCTGTTAGCTGGCTCGCGTATCGCGCCAAGCTCTCCTAGGAGCTTCGCGATACGCCTGGTGACTTTGGTTGAATGACAGTTTTAGTCCCTCTAAGTTTTATTTACATTTCAGCCCCCTAACCTCTACCAAACTGTTATTTTATGCACCGAACTATTATAAAACATGATTAATAAAGTTTCTAAGGCTCGGGACACCCTCGATGATATAAGTATACATACGTATATATATATATATATATATACACTTATATTTTTATATATATCTTTTGCTATTTTGCGTTCTAGCCCCTCAAACTTTTCAACACTTATTATTTCATGTTATGGATCATATTAGGATATATTTTTACTATATCCTAAGCCTTAAATATTCATAATAGTTATAGATGCGTATAATATCCGTATACGTTTATAACTTTACATAAATTACACTTTTGGCCCTTCTACTTTTCCATAGGTATTATCACATGTATGTAACTATCAATTCACACATATATCATCATGTTATTTGTATAAACATATATTTATCTCATATTTTACTTTCCTTACCGTTTAACTCATTCGTTTATACAAATTTCATCATTTTGGCCATTAAACACGTATTTCTAACACATGCAATTTATCTAATGCATAGTTTACCATTTTTATCAATCAAACTTACGTATTGATAATATAGACACGTATTTACTATATATATTATGTACCTGTGAAATTGGGGTGTTACAACTCTCTCCCCCTTAAAAGGGTTTCGTCCTCGAAACATGCTTAGCTCGAGAATAACTCGGGATGAGATTCTCTCATTTCATCTTCTCGTTCCCAAGTAGATTCCGAACCTTTTCTGTACATCCACTGCACCCTGACCATCGGAATGGTCTTATTTCGGAGTTTCTTTTCACTGCGATCTA
Source organism: Deinandra increscens subsp. villosa (assembly GCA_039602395.1). Classification (NCBI taxonomy): domain Eukaryota; kingdom Viridiplantae; phylum Streptophyta; class Magnoliopsida; order Asterales; family Asteraceae; genus Deinandra; species Deinandra increscens. The sequence goes on from JBCNJP010011943.1 coordinate 12,785, forward strand.
AAATCGCAACTGGCCTTTCCACATATGATAACTTTTCGTCTACCTCAATTTCATCTAAAGGTACTATTTCTGATTCATCATATATACACTTTCTTAGATAAGAAACATGGAATGTTGGGTGAATCCCAGACAATTCCTCAGGTAGATCTAACCGATAAGCAACCTCACCTACACGTTCTACAATCTTAAAAGGTCCTACGTACCTTGGGCCTAACTTGCCCCTTTTACGAAACCGAATGATACCTTTCCAAGGAGAAACTTTTAGTAACACAAAGTCTCCAACTTGGAATTCAATTGGCCTTCTCCTCTTATCCGCATATGACTTTTGTCGATCTTGTGCCGCCTTTAATCGTGCCTTGACCACATCAAGATCTCGAGCCATATTTTCAACTACTTCTTTACTTCCTATTTCTCGTTGGCCAACTTCACCCCAACACACTGGAGTTCGACACTTTCTACCATACAACATCTCATAAGGAGGCATGCCAATACTAGCATGATAACTGTTGTTGTAGGAGAATTCTGCTAGTGGTAGGTGACTATCCCAACTTCCTCCAAAGTCTATTATGCAAGCACGTAACATATCTTCCAGAGTTTGTATCGTTCTCTCACTTTGTCCATCCGTCTGGGGATGATACGCCGTGCTAATATGCAATCTCGATCCCATATTCTTATGGAATTTCCTCCAAAATCGCGAGGTGAACCGAGTGTCTCTGTCGGAGACTATAGACACTGGCACCCCGTGTTTAGAGATGATCTCCTTAATGAACAAACTAGCTAACTCTTCAGAAGAAATCGCCTCATAAATAGGCAGAAAGTGAGCACTTTTCGTTAGCCTGTCCACAATCACCCAGATGGTGTCATAACCTTTAGCTGTGCGAGGTAGCTTAGTTATGAAGTCCATCGTGATATGTTCCCACTTCCATTCAGGAATCTTCAAAGGTTGAAGCTTTCCATAAGGCTTTTGATGCTCAGCTTTAACCTTTGCGCAAGTCAAACACCTATTCACATATTGCATGATAGGGGTGTTCATGGTCCGGTTGGTCCGGGTTTTAGGATTTTTTGAACCCAAACCGTAACAAACGGGTTAGAATTTTTTCAAACCAAACCGAACGGTTTGGTCCGGGTTGACTGGATCGGCCAAACCGGGTTAACCGGTTTGGTTTACGGTTTTACCGGTTTAAACCATCCAAGTTGCAAACTCTTTATTTTTTTGGGCTGATTGTTGGACCTGTTTTGGGCCGGTTCTAGGCTGATTATATGCCGGTTTGGTCCCTGATGAATAAAACCAACTTACAAGTTACAAACTACAAAGTAACAAACAATCAAACATCCTTTCTAAAATAAAACAATCTTACAAAATAGCAAACATTCTGCCACTTTGAGAGAATGGGGATGACAATGATTCGATGATTGCTGGCTTGCTGCACAGGGAGAAAGGATCGGCTGAATGATCGAGAGAAGGTGAGAAACTAAAGGGACGGTCACGCCAAGAGGAGTATTACAAGAAAATTGAATGCGTGATTGCCTTGATTGCGTATATCTTTTTTTGAACAGATTGAGTATATCTAGATTAAAATAACTAAAAGGTCGCCACCAGTAAGTTTTTAAAAAAAATTTAAAAGATTAAAATATAATATATAAATATATACATAATATATAAAAATTACGGACCGGTCCGGGTTGAACCCGCATAAATAAAACCAAAACCGTAACCCGGACCGCAAGTGCCGGTTTTTATTTTTTGGAACCGTGAACCGGACCATTATACATATTATGAACCCAAACCGATTTTTTGGTCCGGTTTAACCGGTTTGATTCGGTTTTTACGGTTTCTGAACACCCCTATTGCA
>JBCNJP010011944.1:0-14637 GCA_039602395.1 Deinandra increscens subsp. villosa
TGACGTAGTTCTACGCCTGGCCAGAAGAATGAATGTTAAAAAATTGTCCGTCCGTGTTGACTCTCTACTTGTTACAAACCAGGTGAACGGCGATTTCGAAATTCGCGGCGAAGCATTACAACGATACGCAGACAAAGTAAGAGAGTTGGCCTCACAGTTCGAAGAATTCCAAATACGTCAGATCCAAAGGGGACAGAACAAAAAGGCCGACGCCCTAAGCAAGCTCGCTTCGTTGGCATTCGCCCACCTGACAAAGCAAATACCAGTCAAAGTCATTCACCACCGAATGGACGACTTTCAAGAAGTCTCGCAGGCAGAATCGATTGACCCTTCTAGTTGGTTGGTCCCCGTTAAAGAATACTTAGAAAACGGTGCAGCAGCATACGGTAGTCTAGAGGAGACAAAACTGAAACTTCAGGCACAACAGTACACCCTCCACAACGGCAAGCTATATAAAAAATCCTACCTACAACCATGGCTGCGATGCCTCACAAAAGAGGAGGGAACATACGTTGTGAAGGAACTGCACGAAGGAATATGTGGCACCCATTTGGGCCCAAGGACAATAGTCACCCGACTGATGACTATGAGTTACTACTGGCCAACAATGTATGCAGACACAGAAGCTTAACTGAGAAAATGTCAGAGTTGCCAAACTCACGGGCCCGTTCCCCGCTCGCTAAAACAGAACATGATCCCAGTCACTTCACCATGGCCATTTTACAAATGGTGCATCGACATAGTTGGACCATTCCCAGAAGCACCAGGGCGAATCAAATTCCTAATTGTGGCAGTCGACTATTTCACAAAGTGGCCAGAAGTAAAGGCAGTGGCCACAATAACAGGAAGGCAGGTGATCACATTCGTCTGGGAGCAGATAGTATGCCGGTACGGTCTCCCGGGCAAGATAGTGACAGACAGTGGCAAACAGTTTGCCGAGAACCCCTTTAAAGCATGGTGTCGGGAGCTCCAAATCACACAAATATTCACCTCTGTTGCTCACCCGCAAGGGAACGGCCAGGTAGAACGCACCAATCGGACAATAGTCCAGGGGCTAAAGACCAGACTGGGTAATCAGGGCAAGAACTGGCTGAACGAACTGCCAAGCATCCTCTGGGCAATCAGAAAGACATAGAAAACAAGCCATGGGCACACCCCATACAGCCTCACATATGGCTCTGAGGCAGTCATACCAGCAGAGATAGGAATCCCAACATACATGACCGACAATGTCTCAGAACCAGAGAATGACTCAGAATTGCTAGTCAATCTCGCATTAACGGAGGAGAGGCAGGACATGGCTGCAATTAACGAAGGGAGATACAAAAAAAGAGATTAAGAAATACTATAACGAACGGGTGAAGAAAAGACCTACCGTAAAGAGTGATCAAATACCAGAACCAGAGATTGATTATTCAAAGTTTGTGAAGAAGGAAGTTGGTAAGAAACAGTAGAAGTCAAAGGGCAAGAAAAAGGAGAAACAGACTGAACAGAATAATTTTCCACATTCATGGTCTGATGCTTGTCAAGCCGTATACGGATCGTTTCCAGATCATAGAATGATAGAGACGGAAGTTTGTCATTCAATTATAGTCAAATGATTACAATACCGAGAGAGTATACATCAATTAAGCTCTGGAGGAGGTTTGGACAGAACCTCCTCTCTCTCTCTACACTCACAAAGAGTAATGACCAAACTTGAAGATGTTCAACACACCGAACCTATTTATAGGTTAACCAGCTGGCGTACCACTTTGGTCCGCCGTACCAGTTGGTACGGGCGTACCAACTGGTACGCTGGTTGGTATGTTGACATCATTACATACATTTAATTCTGATACATTCGCACAGTAACGACCACACACAGAAACTTGTCCTAACAAATTCCCCCTTGGACGTTACTGTCGAATGTAGATCTTTATCTTCTAGCAATCTTCAGAGTCAGCTTGCTGCAGACGCCTCTATCTTCAGCAAACTCCCCTTGACTGAAACTTCAGGTATGCAGGAAACAGCTTGCAATTTTGTACAATCTCCACAACCAACAAAGTTCCCCCTAGCTTCAAGCACAGCACATCCAATTGGAACCAGCATATATGATAATGGTTCACTTCATCAGTTGTTACCCGGAAACTTGTAAACAAAATCCACAAACATCACCGCATTTGACAGAAATCTTCAATCTTCACCGAATTGTAATATATTCTGATCTTAATGAAAACAGACACGATCAAAATCTTCAATCATAGAAATTCCCCCTCAAAGTGAAATCCATCCCAATATATCAACAATCAAAGGCTATAACGTCAACTTCATGACTTAACAATGTATCGGGCATTTGATTAGATAGTTCCAAACCGTAATCGAAAACTTTGACATATCGGTTTGCACGAACATCAGAATACACCACCTTTCCATGAGGATCAAAAATCACCATCATCCCTGAATTGATTGCTTTTGAATATTCACTTTTTCAATTATGAAACTTTGAAATTTTCAAGGGTCTCAATTTCCCCCTAAACAAGTGAAATATTCAAATCTTCCATATTCTTCCGTTTGTGTAATCATATCCATGTCTCTGAATCTCTGTCCATCATCAGAAAACACGTGTTTTTGAATCTCTGTCCATCCTAAAAAACAATGACTACCAACAAACATCTCTTTCTGAAATTCGACACTTAATTCTCGACAAGTACCGGAATCTGGGAATTCTTCAAACATAACAACCCACAGCTATCGAATCAAGGGTAAACCCGATAACTGATTTAAATCTTTGAAATTCTCATGACCTCTCCCCATACCCCACCGTTGTTTGTCTGAATTAACGGGGGTTCGGGGGCAGCGCCCCCGAGAAGCGAGGTCCAAGGGGCGGCAGCCCCTGGCGGGCTCCAAGGGGCAGAGCCCCTGGCTTCACTAAAAATGCACCAGAGATTTGCTGCGGACCATCAATCAACGAACCAATATCAGCGACAAACCATTTGGTACGGCGGACCATTTGGTACGGCGTAACCGTCGGACCGCTCCGGACCACGTTGAAGATCGTCTTCCGGACCAGTGGTACAGCGAAAGAACACACTGGTACGGCGGTTGAAGATTGCCTTGCGTACCACCCGCGGACCAGCAGCGGACCAGTGTAAACTCGAATAATTTTTACTATTTTCGGTTTTTCCGGCTTGTACTCAATGCAGAACTCAACCAAAACGATCCAGGAGCATTTTGAACGTAAAAAGCATACTGAATTGACGTGAGAATTAGATGAATTGATGAATTTCTTACCACGAACGTTGTTTCTCTCTCTAAAACCCAAAATCGATCTGTAAATCACAGCAATCGAGCAAACCTGCTCTGATACCAGTTGTCAAACCGTATACGGATCATTTCCAGATCATAGAATGATAGAGACGGAAGTTTGTCATTCAATTATAGTCAAATGATTACAATACCGAGAGAGTATACATCAATTAAGCTCTGGAGGAGGTTTGGATAGAACCCCCTCTCTCTCTCTCTCTCTCTCTCACAAAGAGCAATGACCAAACTTGAAGATGTTCAACACCGAACCTATTTATAGGTTAACCAGCTGGCGTACCACTTTGGTCCGCCGTACCAGTTGGTACGGGCGTACCAACTGGTACGCTGGTTGGTATGTTGACATCATTACATACAATCAATTCTGATACATTCGCACAGTAACGACCACACACAGAAACTTGTCCTAACAATGCTAAGGATGTTTTCGATTCTGATGTTGGTTTGGAATCTCAAACTAAGAAAGCTCCTAAGCATGAAAAAGTGAAGAAAGATAAAAAGTCAAAGAAATCTATGAAGCAGGATACTGCAAATGCTTTGAAGAATACAAACAAGGAGCAGTTTTGTTCATGTTCTTCGAGTTTTGATGATTCGACTTCTGGAGGATCGTCATGTGGAACTCCATGATGTTCTTCTGGTGTTCCTGGTCGTTCATCAAACAGGTTTATTCATGATACTTTGTTATTCGGTACCATTTGATCGTTCGTACGGTTTTTATGATTCGCCCACGGTGCAATATGTTCATAAACCGATAAGATTGCACAATGCAAAACCGGGTAATGAAAACATGTTTGCTTTCAAGAAACAACACCGATTGTGTTATGTATGCCGACGATATGGGATTATGTTGCAGATTGTCCATCGGCTAGACAGTACAAATCTGGTGCTAAACACTTTCTTTGTGAAAAGAATGTCAAATATGTTGATGCAAAAGGTCAAATTTTTGATAAACCATAAAAACCTATTAAGTCTATTGTTTCACCCCCACGGGTTGATGAGACTTTGGTTTTTGAACCCAAAAATGCTAAATCACTTTCAAAGGTTTTCAAAAATATTTCTTCAAAATTTTGGAGACCTCTAAAGGTCAAGGCCAACGGTGACTATACGGAAGACACCGGGCGACCCAAGGTTGTTGACTTGGGTCGATCCAAAAAGATCTAATTTTTCTCCGTTGTATGCAGGTGATCAAGAAGACCAGTCGGTGATATTTTGTGTTACTAACTGTGGTTACTTGCATGTTTTATTTAAACTAATTGACAAATCATTTTAAAACCTGATTTTCAAAGCTGATGTCTTTCACAAATCGTGTCGAATGTCGATCGATCAATTTTTAATTGTTTTTCGTCTTATTCTCTTTCATTTGTTTAGGGGGGGGAAATTTGAAATTTCAAAAAATAGAGTTTGTTTGAGTTTTAGGGGGAGAAATTTGAAAAAATATAAAAATTGAAAAATCTCAAAAATAGAAATTGATCCGACAAAAAGTGAGAAATGATGGTACATCAGCATATACGTTATCTGTCATGGATAAAATAGATGTAAAGGCTGCAGGTTATTGCTAAATATGAGAAAATGCATGACAAATCTGATATATGCAAGGTGCCTTGAGCCACCGCTTGGTCTGTCAACTTGTGTGCTAACCTGATTGCTTGCCGCACATTGAGAGGGTTTGAAGCGGTTACCATTCCCTGAATTTGTGGAGCCAAACCATCCACATACCTTTCTATCTTTTTATAATCAGCATCGACCATTGAAGGACACAGAATTGAATACTCGTGATATCTATCAGTGTACTCCTCCACCTCGGAGCCTACCATCTTGGAATTCACAAACTCGAGTTCCAACCTCTTAACCTGATCGCGGGGGCAATACTCTTCCATAATCGCATCTTTGAACTCTTGCCATGTCATGGCATTTGCAGCATCAACTCCCAGCATTTGAATCTGAGCATTCCACCATGTCAGAGCGGAATCCTCAAGTGTACCTGTCGCATACTTCACCCGATCCCCCACCGGGCAGTTACACATGACAAAAACCTTTTCCGACTTTTCGAGCCATCGCAACAGGCCCACAGCTCCTTCATAGCCCTTAAACACCAGGGGCTTACAATCCATAAACGTCTTGAAAGTGCACTGATGCTGATGTTGCTGTTGTCCTTGAAACTGGAGCTGAGCGGCTGCCAAGGCTGCAGCAACGCCTTGGTTGATCATGTTCTGAACTTGAGCAGCAGTAAAGGTTCCCGGGTTGGTTTCTGGTGCTCTTCGCGGAGGCATGATTTTCTAGCAAATCGATGCAAAACTTCCAAAGGTTAGTATACCCAATACTAAAAAGTTGTTAAGTTCCGTTAAAACAAATCTCATAAAACATTTATTTACATGAATCGACACATTTAAATTTGCTAGGGCTATACATTAGACAAGGATTCTGAATGAGGATCATCTTCGGCACGCAGGGCAGTACTCTTGAGGAAATGGGTTGTAACAAAATCTTTTCAAAAACAGTTACAGTTCAGAAATCTTTATCTGTTAAAAAAATGTTCTGGTTCGCTGTAACCAATGGCTCTGATACCAATCTGTCACACCCCCAAATTCCACTAACGGAGTATAACCGTGTGGGGTGTGAGCCAGACCAGGATCCAAGACTTTAGTTACAACCAAGCCATAACAGTAAATAAACAAAAGATAAGGGACTTTAAAATTAAAGTAAAGGAAAGTTTGTTTAGCAGATACATAAGTTAGTTTTAGAAGTACAGCGGAAGCCTTAAAGCGATTACAAGTTTGATACACAAAACACATGTTCATAAAGTTTAAAATCTTTGAATTTCCCAAAAGATTTGCGATAAAGAGTACTGCCGCCACTCGTGCCATCCAAAGATCCTTCTAACGACCTGAAAAGTAAACAACGATCAAGTGTCAGCTAAAAGGGCTGGTGAGTTCACTAATTAGTCTACACTACACCATGTAGACCACAAATGCATACGAATCGTAAAGCAATAAATTCGTAATTTAGAAATGTAAGTATTATCCGTATCATTAGGTAGCTAGCCTATGCTTATGCTCCCCTGAACGTTCGCAACCAAAGCTGACATGGTATTTGATAGGTATTCACCTATGTAATTTGCCTTCCCCGTGTCTTTCCCGATCACGGTGTTCCTAGGCTAATATTGGTCTCAGTCCGACCGCCAGTCGGGAGGGTGCATCCTGTGCACCGCTGAGCGGGGGTGTCAATCCCCAGTAGATCTACTCAACATTACCTCGCTATTCAATACTAATGGCCCGATAAGTAAGGACTTTTGTTTATAAAGCAATTCAGTGAACATGTGATATAGTGGGATAAATACTCAAGTAAAGAAATACCTTTACCGTGTGTTGCCATCCCTTACCGGATGCAACTAAAACAGTAAGTGAAACTCACCTTAGGTTTGCTCGGCTTAAGCTTCAATTAATCCGGTTATGGTTGATAATGAGGACCTAATAATCACATTAAGGTCTTAGGTGTAAGGTTGTGTTTAAAGCTATTAGCACATTGGAAAACACGACACGACATAACGACACACGATACCGATGGTTGATCATAAACAGGGGTTCACTTAATACAGAAATCAGACATGTTCATCATAGCATAATTGTGTAAGTCATGGCAAGACATTTAAACAAATTGCACAAGTTTGGATTCTGGTCACAGATTTCGCTAGCAGTTTCGCTAGGCAGTTTCGCTGTGTACACGGGCAGCACTTTCGCTAGGCAATACCCGATGACACAGTTTCGCTAGGCTAGTTTCGCTCGAAACTGTTGACACAGTTTCGCTAGCCTAGTTTCGCCCGAAACTGGTTTGAACTTTCGTTCAGGGTATTTCGCTCGGTAGTTTCGTTCGAGCAGGTCTGGTTGGTTTACCCGGCGACACTATAGTTTCGCTACATAGTTTCGCTAGAAGGAGATATACATAATTTCGCTACATAATTTCGCCTGATGAAGGCACAGTTTCGCTAGTCGCTAGAAAAACCCGTAAATTTGACTAAAAACCTTTCTAACAGCTTCTGTATCACATGCAATTCGATATCTAGCATACCTAAACGTTTACCAACATCATGAGAGCAATTTCAACACCTAAAACATGGTTTCTAGTCATCAATTTACCAAGAATGCATTTTCACATAAGTAGCCTAATCTAGCATAGATCTTCATACAGACATGTCAAGATACAGAATTTATGTTATGTCTAGCATCCCTAAGCATCATAGCAGTAGCAGAAGTCATTGCATGTGGATTTTGAGCATACATTTTAGTTAAACATACAAGAAATGCATAAAGGAGGTTTATGTGACTCACGGTTGATCTCAAATGCTTAAATGGATGGAGTTTTGGGGCTGGAATCTCTGTGGTTCGAGCTACTTCCTTCCTGGCCGGAGATCTCGAGAGAGGGAGAGTGCAGAAGTGTGTGTGATTGTGAGGAGTGAGTAAAAATGAGAAGGTTGGCTTGGGTTTTCTATATATCAGGTGCTAGTTTCGCTGGCAGTGTCGCTGGTAGTTTCGCTGGCAGTTTCGCTAGCCACGCGAAACTGGTCCCGTAGCCCAAATGTCTTAGCTACCGGGCGAAACTGTAATTTCGCCTGGTAGTTTCGCTGGCTACTAAAAGGGTCAATTTTTGTTCTAAATAAGACAAGCACAATTTCTCGATAATCACACAATTACACCCTTAAATCAAATTAACACGTTGCATATAATTTCACGTAATGGTGGTAAGTAAGTATACACATAGCACATATGGACGGGTTCGGTGATCAACCAAAGGTCATGGACGTATTCGGTCTAGACACGCATTAGTTACGGTTTATAACATGGTTAACGGAGATTGTCTAACGGAACTGATGGATTTAACGGAAAAACTTAACGGAGCTAACTTGGGAGGTTACAATTGTCACATAGTGTGACAAATCTACAAAATAGAATAAGAGATATCCTTGTGTATGCATGCGTTCTTTTTGCCAAAATTTAACTTGTCTGATTTTCTTTATTTTCTCAAGTGATCAGCATTTCTCTGCATATCGAAAGATCAACCTGATTGTTGTTCGTTTGAGGTTCTGCTTTATTTTCTTGGTGTTTCGTATAATTCATCAGACTTTCTGTGCGTATACGGGAGTACCGACCTGATTGTTGTTGCGTTATACAATTTCTGCTTTATTTGCTACTTCTTATTTTCCTAAACAATCGGACTTTCTGTGCGTGCTTACCAGCTGACCTGATTGTTGTTTTGTTTCGGGTTCTGCTTTCTTTTTGCATGACACACAATGGATAATCTCATTTTTAAGAAAAATAAAATTCAAATTGTTGTTTGTTTAGGGTTCTGCTTTCTTTTTGCATGACACACAATGGATATTCTCATCTTTGAGAAAAATAAAATTCAAAAATGATTAGTTGCCAATATATCATAAATCTACAGAAATTGATTTGTCAAATGCTGAAAAAGAATTGATATGGATATATCTTGATCTGCATACTGATGAAGTCAAAATTGAAATGTGTTAGATGCGTTATGTGTTATATGATCTCACGTCTGGATCTTTCTCATTAAAATAGTGTTTGTTAAATTTAATACCATTCCACCAACATAACCAAGTAGATCTAAAGTTAAAAGTCATCCATTTGACTAATACAGTCAGCCTTATTTAGATTTGCACACATTTTATTTGGTTTATTCATTTTATTTGGTTTATTCAATTAGATTAATCTTTTTCTAAACCTGTTGTTCCAAATTCCAATCTGCTGTGGTACAGTTTTATATATATTGCTTCTGTTCATGATTTTGCCACTAATTTTATTTGATCATGGCTGGAAATTTTCAATAGGTTTATTGTTATTAATTAAAAAATAGTTTGATCTCTGTTTGAATTCAATAGGTCTATTGTTCTTATTGTTAAAGTAATATTTTAATTTAATTGCAGGAAGGAGTACCCCATTGAAATTGCTTAAGCTGTTGTGGATTCATAGGATAATTTGAGGTTGGTGCTTTATGTTGTATGGTCACCAAGTGTACACACAAGTTTACTTACTGTTGCTACCTGTTGTTATTAACTGTTATTAAGCTGTTGTTATTAACTTGATCATGGTTCTAGTTACTTATGATATATGAATCTGATTGGCTTTTGTTTGAACCTGTAAGTAAACTTGTGTTTTAGCATATGATTTTCTAAAGTATATGATTTTCATGTGTTATCCTGATTTGTTCTAAAGTCACCCTCAATATTTTCATGTGTTATCCTGATTTGCTCATATATATTGTTCCTAGTGATTATATCTCTTTTGAACTGTTGATTATTTGATTATAACTTTCAAGATTTTCCTTCTAACTTGAGATGCTTTTACAAACTATTAAGGTTTAAATATAGTTTTACTTTTCTTGTAACATATTTGACATCATCTAAGATGTCAACTAGTTGGTGTAGTTGACCCTATCTGTGGTAACTAAGATGTCAACTAATATATATTGTTTTGTTTAAGTATAAAGTAGTAATCCTTTTGTATATGTAGATTAGGATGTTGTTACTAGTTAGTATTAGGCTGTTGTTACTGTTAGTATTAGGTTGCTGTTCTTTATAGTATAACCTGCTGTATTATAAATTTATAACTTGCTGGCCTGCTGCTGTTCATATAGTGAGTTAGTGACATTGTATTAAGATTTGAAATCTTTAATTTGCTGCTGGTGTACTGCTGTTCTTAATATGAATCTGCTGCTGATGTTCTTAATATGTAATTGCTGCTGCTGTTCTTTATAGTATAAGTGTATAACCTGCTGTATTATAAATTTTTAATCTGTTGTTGTTCATATAGTGATTAGGCTGCTGTTAATTGTTAGTATTTTATACTTGTTGTTGTAGTTCTTAATATGATTTGTCAGTGTTCTAAATCTTAATATGATATTTACTTGTTCACCACCACAGTTGATGTTTACAGAAACATATTATGAGGTTAATGTGATGTAAAACTTATGTTATCTTATGTTTGCAGATTGTTGGACACTTCATTGAGAATATTGATTGCGGTACTCTCTTTAGAAGGTTAGTTCACTGTTTCTATTTGTTTTTCTTATTTATATTGTCTTTTTTAAAGTGATTAACCTAGTTTACCTACTGTTGCTACCTGCTACTATTAACTGTTATTAACTTGATGATGGTTCTAGTTACTTATGATATATGAATCTGATAGCCTTTTGTTTGAACCTGTTTTGGGACTTTTTTAGCAAGGTTTGGGGCTGTTTTCAGTTGTTTTTGGGTTGTTTTTGCGACTGTTTTTAGTTGATACATATATGTTTATGCTTTAACCTATAAATATGTTTTAGTATATGATTTGCTAAAGTAAATTATTTGTTTTGGGGCTGTTTTCAGCAAAGTTTTCGATAGTTGATACATATATGTTTATGCTTTAACTTATAAGTATGTTTTGGCATATGATTTGCTAAAGTATATGATTTGTATTGGGACTGTTTTGTAGCCTTAGCTATAGTTGATACATATTTGTTTATTGTCATTGTGTAGTTATTGATATGCTAAGGTCATGGATAAATCATGGATGTCATCAGATAGGTTATCAAAAGCATATGATGGGCTTGATAATGCAAGTATTGAGATGCAAGTTTTTCCCTTCTTGCTTCTGCTTCTGCTGTTTTTCTTTTCCTGCTTTTGACCATTCTTTTTCCTTTTTGTAGATGAGCTTGATAATGCAAGTATTGAGATGGAAGAAGCTAAGGTTACATGTAGTTAGTGCAATGTAAACTAATGTTAACTTTGTAATGTTTGCTCTATATATGAAATGTATTATTTTGCTACAAGTGTATTTTATTTTGATTAGGAGGTTAATTGTCATTAATGTGGGAATTAGTGAATCTATACAAATATATTTTTTTTATTTTTTTTAATTCATGACGCGCATATATGCGTGTCATAAACATATTTATGACGGGGGCTTCCTTGACACGCTTTTTATGACACGCTTTGCACGTCATAAACGCATTGTTCGCGCGTCAGAAGCAGATGACGCGCATTTTGCGCGTCAAGAGGATTCTTGACCCTACCTTCCTTGATGCTTTTTTGCGCGTCATCTGGGCCCTTTCTTGACGCGCAAAAAGCGTCAAGAAAGGTCATTTTTGTAGTAGTGTTGGTTTGTTGATTTCATTTCATTTCTGAAAAATTAAAAAGATTTTAGATGTGTTTTAGCATAAGTTCACAAAATCAAAAAGATTTTAGGTGTGTTTTGATAAAGTTTAAAAAAGCCAAAAAAGATGTTGTTTCTAGTTTGTTTTCGATCTGATCGACACAAGATACAAGTTTTTCAAAAAACTGAAAATATATTTAAATATCTTGAAGTCTCAAAAAGACGTTTTGCGTCAGGATTATTTATGCTGGCCAGGTACTCAGTGAAGAAACAGATCACAATTTCAAGTCTTCTGGAGTTGATGATAAAGATACAATATGCTCTACACTTTCAAGTATTCAAGATCGGACTAACTTTCAAGTTGAGGGGAAGTTTGATTAGAGATACTGATATCTGATGTAGAAACATTGATACAACACATGTTATAATCTGAAAATGGATTGTACGGATATAGCACATGTCGAGAGGGAGTTTGTTAGAGCATGGTTCTGTGCGACGCGTGATGTGTCGAAACGTACATAATGATGAAGTTTACAAGTCCCACGAAGTAGACACGAATTCACACTTCGTGACCCCAGGAAGTGGACACGAAGGCACACTTCGTGACCCCACGAAGTGCCACTTCGTGGGAGCTCCAGTTCGTGACAGAATGTCAAGTATAAGTAGAACGTTGCTTTGTAATCTTCATAATTTTCTGAGTCTAAGTGTGTCTGATTCTTAGTGTTTTCTCTCTGAGTATTCTCTGTGTCCAGATTGTAATCGTTGAACTTTGTGATCAATAAAACAATCGTTTAGTTACGTTTTGCATATCGATATAACTAGATCATGTAGACGATCCGCCGCTCACGCTCTTTCACAGGTGATGAACATGAGTATTTAAGTTCTAATAGTATATGTGAAGATGATTTTGTTCACGATAGCTTTGATCGTAGTCTATATTCACCAGACGTTCTGAATTCATTGCATTTCTCTGGCTTTTCAAATCATAGACTACTTTTAAAAGTCCGTGTTCCTGTAATGTTGCTCAGGAGTATTGATCAGAGAAATGAGTTAGCAATGGAACTAGGTTTCAGATTATATATTTAGGTAAACTTGTTATTAAAGTAGTAATCATACCGGGAAATAATATTGGTTGTCGAACGTTTATTTCAAAACTTTTATTGATTTCAACAGATAAGCGAATTCACTCACGGGCTTGCCGGGTAGGTGTGTTTTTAATGATACAGCTGTTAAAAGAAAAATGAACAACCTAAACGAACATTTTGTCGAATATTTTGCTGTTAGTTTACGGGGCTGTGGATTAATCGAGCAAGCCCACTTTCCTCTCTGCAACTTTGGATTAATCGAGCGAGTCTTTTGGTTTGGTTGTGTATCATCCTTATGAATCGTAAGTTTTTTCTACTGTACTGATTTCCCTCGGCATAATAAAGTAGTTGATAACTTGTATTTTCTGATTAGGTTCTTGATTTCGATTGTAATTTATGCCTTTCAGCGTCCTTTAACCCTCATCTCTTTGGTTAAAGTATTTCCCCCATTTTGATGTTTAATTAATTAATTGCAGGTTTAGATGTTCGTTAGTTCAGGGTTCCGTGTCTTGAGGAGTAGTTCACTGATTTTAATTTCCCAAAATAGTGGATTGAATTGAAAGAAGGTAATCGAGGATCATGTGGTGGTTGTTAGTGACCCTTTTGTCAATACTAGTGAAGTGCAGAGGTGAATCCACATTCTTGATTGGTCTTGGAAGCTATGACATCACAGGGCCTGCTGCAGATGTGAATATGATGGGGTATGCTAATATGGAACAAACTACCTCTGGTATTCATTTCAGATTGAGAGCTCGTTCCTTTATTGTCGCGGAGCCTCAAGGGGGGAAATCCCTGGTTTTTGTGAACCTTGATGCTTGCATGGCTTCACAGATTGTTACCATTAAAGTGATAGAAAGATTGAAGTCAAGGTTTTCTTCCAAATCCTTTTAGAGAAATAACTAGTGTTCTCTAAAAGCCAACAACTATGATTTTGCATCATTAAGTTGTTTGCTTCTTTAAAAAGAGAAAAAAGAAAGAATATTTGCTAAACTGATATCTTTCTTTTCTCATGATAAAGGTATGGTGACCTGTACACCGAGGAGAATGTTGCCATCAGCGGGATTCACACTCATGCTGGACCCGGAGGATATCTTCAGTATGTTGTATACATCATTACTTCTCTTGGTTTTGTAAGGCAGTCCTTCGATGTACTTGTGGATGGCATTGAGAGAAGCATTGTCCAAGCTCATGAGAATCTTCGGCCTGGTTCTGTCTTTATAAATACAGGTTTCCCGATCCTTTTCAAATATTTTGATATATTTATATTCTTGCCTTTCTGAGTTCGGGTCTGGTTAGGTTGACACGTCAACATTTTTTCCACTCTTTCTATTCTTTTGTAATTTTACAAATATGTAGTGTGTTAAATAAGAATAAGAAAACCAGTTCTAGTATAGTAATAATCTAATCGGTTTGAATAACAATCTGTGTAGGGGTCTTGAATACACTATCGCAGACTTTTGACCTGTTTGAGATAAAATATAACCACAATCAACACTTGGTAAATTGGTTTAAATTGCCATTTCTAGCTTTGCTTTTACATTTAAAGTATGTTGAGATGGGAGCGGCATTCTCAAAATAAGCTAATGACTACTTCTTCACCCTCTTTGTACTATGAAGTTTTTTAGTTAAGTTGAATGTATTTGTAACATGTTGATTCTAGATTAATCTGTTATTACAATATAATTAAGTATTGAATAACTCTAGCATATTTTATCAATTAATATACAGAACCTGCAATAAGTAGACTTTTTTATTCCATATTTATTGCATATACCGAACATCTGATGAAGCGTTCTTCTATATGGCAACTCTTGCAGAATGGACTTAGGCTGTGTTTGGCGCACTAGCTGATAAGCTAGCTGCTAGCTGATAATCCGGCTGATAATCCGGCTGATAATCCGGCTGATAAGCTAGCTGCTAGCTGATAAAATATAAGCTAGCTGATAAAAAATAACGTTTGGTAAAAACTAGCTGATAAACTAGCTGAAAAATGTAAAATGACATAAAAGTACATGTATATATGTCACACCCCCAAAATACCACTAACGGAGTTTATACCGTTAAGGGGCGCGACTAGACCAGGATCCACAACCACAGTTACAAAT
>JBCNJP010011945.1:0-14636 GCA_039602395.1 Deinandra increscens subsp. villosa
TACATAACAAAAGACTTAGGAAAATCGGATGTGTTTGCAACACATCACCAAGGTTCCTTGGAACCTTTCTCGTTTTCTCAAACTAATATAAAAGATTTTCTCAAATCCTTTTTCTTTAACTTTCAATTAACAATTTATCATTCAAAACGTTTTTCTTGAACTTTCTGTCTTTATTTTTCTTACATTCAAATCCATATATTTCATTTCATTTGTATGTAATTTCATTTCAGTGTAAGTTTTATTCATTTCATTGTATTGTATTTCTTTATTCTTCCTTGTAACGTAATTAATTTCCTTGTAATTGTAATAGGAGTAGATCTAATTTCTTCCACTTGTATTGTAATAGAATAGGTTATTTCATTTGTTGTAATCGTACTAAATAAAGTATTTATTTTATTTAAATTTACGAACGGTTTTCCTACAATGGGTACACATGGGAGACTTTAATGAAATTAGGGAAGAACATAAAATGAAAAAATTAGACCTCTGCCAGATTCAATGAAACTTATGTTCCTGTTAGTGAATTACTATTGAATTCCTTTTGTAATTGTAGTTCCGAGAAAGTTGTCATATGTTCTGAATCATTTGAACTTTTATGTGAACTGGGCATAAATTAGTTTCTCTAATCATTTTACATTCTTTTAAAATTGGTGCAGGGTGGTTAGTGGGTTACTTACTTTCTGCTTGCTACTAAGGTACTGTCTCAGCTCATTTTATTCATACATTTACATATTAATGCCATTGGTAGTCATGATATAGTATAACATAATAATTTAGAAAATAAGATCTAATTCATGTGCTTTGACAGTAACCAAAATCAACATACAAAATTTAGGTGGGCCTGATGTGTTTCAGGCTATGATGATCATAGTCTATTTGCAATGAACTTAAATAATCTCTGAGTTCTTTGATTAGGTTCATCAAGATTCTGTGGTTTGTGAATTTTTATCATCAGATTCAGTCATTTGAATAAAAGTATTTCACTTTATATGGGTTTTAGTACTTAGTAGGATTCCGCAGGTGAAAATGTCGAAGCGACGAAGAAAATGAAGGAAAAGCAACAGTAAGTAGGAATCACGAAGAAAGTGTGCAGGTTTTTTGGTAATTGAAGCAAAAAAGAAAGCATGTGTAGGTCTTTTGGTCATGACATATGACTACAAATAGACTTATCAAAATGCCTTATAACAAGGTCACATTTGGCTTTGATGTGGAGTTTTATTTCCTCTAAGGTCTTATAAATGTTTTCTAACTCCCTAGGTGGTATGGTCTCTGAGCCAATGTGATGGACACCCCGGGTGGTAGTAGAAGGAACAAGGGATCGAGTCGGGGCCAAGGTGGCTCTCCGATCTCCGGGGGTCTGCTGTTCAGCGAGTGCGAAGCTCTCAAACAGTTGTTTGCATTCATCGACCGTGAGCTTCTCCATCATGTGTCCTCCAGCAGAAATGTTAAACTCTTTTTGAACCGAATAAGGAAGTCCATTATAGAACTTCTCGATGATAGCCCATTCCGTCAACCCGTGTTGCGGACATCTGCTCAGAAGAGTATTGAAACGCTCATATGCAACAGAATAAGGCTCGTCGGGATCCATGCGAAATGAGTGGATTTCCTCCCGAGTACGCGCAGCCTTAGCTGGAGGATGGTACTTTTTCAGGAATTTGGCGGTGAGATCGTCCCAGGTGGCGATCGAATTAGGCGGAAGCGTCTCAAGCCACTCGGCGGCTCGAGACGTAAGGGAGAATGGAAAAAGACGCAAATAAATGGTGTCGTTCGCGACTCCGGTGAGTCCGAACGTGTTGCAGATACGCGTGAACCTGGAGATATGCATCGGTGCATCTTCGTCCTCACGTCCATGAAACTGGATCGAATGCGTCAAAGCGTTGATGACGTGGGACGGAACTTGCCAATTCGCGGTGTTGGCAATAGCAGGCTGTGCAATAGCAAACCGGGCCTCGGTGACTCCGGCGCTAGCCTGCTCGTGGACGGTGCGACGTGCCGCCATGGATGAAAGATCGGGGAATGGGATGGGTTTGGTGTCGCGTGTGGTGTGTGTGGATGAAGAGGATGGTTTGGATTGAGCGGTGGAAATGATGAATGCCTCTAGCTCGGTGCGTAGAAGGCGAAATCGTTCACGGATATCCGCGTCGGGATCAGAAAGTGGTGACAGCTCAGGTGGACCCCGTGAACGAGTGTGTGGCATAAAACGATGGAATGACTCGAAGAAAACTAAGAAAAAAAAATAAACCTAAAAATCTAGACTCGAAAGCAGAAAATCCTAAGACTCTAGACACGGAAAGACCAAAAAGACTCAAAATTTCCTAACGACGACCAGAGTTAATCTTGCCAATTGCCAAGTGTCCCCGGCAACGGCGCCAAAAACTTGATGTGCTCGGAACGACTCTAAAAACTACTATAAAAACCTAGACCTAAACTAGACCTAGACACACCTAATTTTACCGAAAATACCTAAACTAAACCGAACCCTAAGGCAAGTGTACCTATCGGATAGTAGAATAGCTAGGGCAAGACCGGAATATCGAACCTAGGACACTCTATAGACAAGACTTAACCTAGACCTATGAATGGAAAATTTGAGTAATTTGGTTTTGGATTTGATTTGAGATTTGAATTAACTAAAATTAACTAATCAACGCACAAACAGACAAAAGCAAGAAACTTTTGGAGAATTCTGACGAGAAAGGAGTATCACCTAGACCCTGGAATCCTACTTAATACCTACAACCTCACTCGGAATTGATTGATCTGATGGTGGCTAGTTCACCTTTTAAGTCCTTCCTAGCTACACTTCTAACGCTCGAACAAGGGTTCACCTTTTAAGTCCATCCCACTTCAATTACCCTAGCCACCCTCGGATATACCTAAGATGCACCTAGACTAACCGGAGCTACCAATAACTGCTATGAATGACACGGAATACCAAGCTAGACAAAACCCTAGGACACTTCCTTTTGAGACAGTGCAATCCTAGAACTTTAACCAACCCAACTACCCGTTAAACCTGTACCTTTTAAGTCTTCAGTTTAGCAGCACATTACAAGTGAATTACCAATCAATTATCAATGCAATAGTCAAGGAACCCTAACTACACTTTAGCAATTAACCCTAAAGTCAACTACTTTAGTTAATCTACCTAAACCGAAAGACATTCGCGGGTAAATTAAGCATCAACAACCAACTAATAATCTACTCGTAACACGCATATGCATCAAAACATAATAATCATTGGAATTGAATAAAAGTGCAACATCAATCAATCAATCAAAACCGAATAAAGTTATAAATAATAAGTAATCATCCAATCTGGGTCTAGGCAATACAATCAGATTAGCCTAGCAACATGTTACTGTCTAGAGTAATGATAAAAATCTGAACTTTGACAGAAAACATAATTGAAATTAAGAACAATAAGAATGAATGATGAAACCCGGTAGGATGATAATGATGTATGTGATAAAAATGATCCACCGGTGCTTCCTAATCAATCCCTGGCCTTCTCTGCTCTTGAAATCGCCCAAAATCGCCTCTGAGTTCGTCTGGAAGTCGAAGAATGACGAATTGAAACCCTAACTTCGAATTTATATCAAAATTCCTTTTTCTGCGGGTTTTGGACCTCCAAGCGTATCGCTTGCCAGTGATCAAGTTCCAGGCGATACGCCTGGAACTACTTCTTCAGCATTTCTTCTTCTTCTCTTCTTAACTTTCAATTTGGCTCGGGACTTTATTAAAAACCTACAAAACTCAAATAAAAATAATAAAAAGGACACAAAGACTCAAACTTTAATAAAAGCACTTAAAACAAATGGAAACTGACTCAAATGGACTCAAATACATAACAAAAGACTTAGGAAAATCGGATGTGTTTGCAACACATCACCAAGGTTCCTTGGAACCTTTCTCGTTTTCTCAAACTAATATAAAAGATTTTCTCAAATCCTTTTTCTTTAACTTTCAATTAACAATTTATCATTCAAAACGTTTTTCTTGAACTTTCTGTCTTTATTTTTCTTACATTCAAATCCATATATTTCATTTCATTTGTATGTAATTTCATTTCAGTGTAAGTTTTATTCATTTCATTGTATTGTATTTCTTTATTCTTCCTTGTAACGTAATTAATTTCCTTGTAATTGTAATAGGAGTAGATCTAATTTCTTCCACTTGTATTGTAATAGAATAGGTTATTTCATTTGTTGTAATCGTACTAAATAAAGTATTTATTTTATTTAAATTTACGAACGGTTTTCCTACAATGGGTACACATGGGAGACTTTAATGAAATTAGGGAAGAACATAAAATGAAAAAATTAGACCTCTGCCAGATTCAATGAAACTTATGTTCCTGTTAGTGAATTACTATTGAATTCCTTTTGTAATTGTAGTTCCGAGAAAGTTGTCATATGTTCTGAATCATTTGAACTTTTATGTGAACTGGGCATAAATTAGTTTCTCTAATCATTTTACATTCTTTTAAAATTGGTGCAGGGTGGTTAGTGGGTTACTTACTTTCTGCTTGCTACTAAGGTACTGTCTCAGCTCATTTTATTCATACATTTACATATTAATGCCATTGGTAGTCATGATATAGTATAACATAATAATTTAGAAAATAAGATCTAATTCATGTGCTTTGACAGTAACCAAAATCAACATACAAAATTTAGGTGGGCCTGATGTGTTTCAGGCTATGATGATCATAGTCTATTTGCAATGAACTTAAATAATCTCTGAGTTCTTTGATTAGGTTCATCAAGATTCTGTGGTTTGTGAATTTTTATCATCAGATTCAGTCATTTGAATAAAAGTATTTCACTTTATATGGGTTTTAGTACTTAGTAGGATTCCGCAGGTGAAAATGTCGAAGCGACGAAGAAAATGAAGGAAAAGCAACAGTAAGTAGGAATCACGAAGAAAGTGTGCAGGTTTTTTGGTAATTGAAGCAAAAAAGAAAGCATGTGTAGGTCTTTTGGTCATGACATATGACTACAAATAGACTTATCAAAATGCCTTATAACAAGGTCATTTTGGGCACTTATGTAGCCACTGCGAAACTCGATACTAGCAGTTTTTGTATAGACAAATGTCATATATACTTCTACTGATCACAGAAGCTTAGGAGGTTTATTTTGTCAAGTGTTTGTATGAACTAACCAAAGAACCTTATAAGGTTCATTTTGTCAAATGCGTATATAGTATGAACACTATCTAATTATCGACCTTCGCAAACGACTACCCCTTCGCGAACAACTACCCAACGCAACGCGTAGTTTAAACCCTTGTATATATGGTTTGAAGCCCCTCCATTTTTATCACCGCCACCAATTTCTGCCCCCCCCCCCCCCCGAATTACGCCTTACCCAACGACAATGGCGGCTGGTGTAACCCTCCTCGTACTCACTTCGACCTCGCCATGCCTATGTTTCTTAAGATCGCCCAGTATCGTGTCGGAATCGTCCCCGTCTCTTACCGCCGGTATATGTACTTCCATTTCCCACCGCTAGTTTGTTCTTAACTCTATTTTTTTTTACTTGTTTTATCCAGGGCTGAAATTCATAGTTCCGGATAGAAAAACGTACAACATTTTATGCATGACAGCATGAGTTAAGGATCTTAGCTCTGGAATGAGAATTAATTTACCAAGTGTAAATTTAAAACTCTGACTAGTGATTAGACTAAAACACCCCTTATTAGTTCTTTCTTACGAATTGCCCACTAGTATTTGGACTAATATGCCTCTGGAATCATCTTTTTTTTTTTTGAACGGCAAATTTGGATCACTGACGGGGGCATTACCCACCCACCCGATCATCTCCAATCCCCATCAGGAGGAAACTCACTATAGGTGAGAAAACCCCTGGCCGAACATGTAACCCCCATTTATTTATTTTCTGTTACAAGCAGGACTTGAACCCAAAACCTCCTCGTTATAAACCCTGGAATCATCTATTATAGAAGAAACACACGGGGACAAATATGCTTTACATTTTTTTAATTATTTAGAAAATTGTTGCAACTTTATTTTGACTCCTTCAATTTTACAAGTTGCATTTCCCTTTAAAATCTATCATCTATTAGGCCACGTGTAATTTACATTTTGGCGTAAGGGATAAGAGGTTGTAAACGTATTAATAGGATTTGTGTTGTGGATATAAATGGGATTGTAAATGTGTTTATAGGTCGTCTTGTTCGATTAAATAGATATTCATGTCATGCTGAACATAACTTATTTAATCATCCGGCTCAACTCAACATAACTTATTAAACATATTAGACTTTATAAATAAATAAAACTAAAGGTTTTTGTGTCAGCAAAATGGAAAAGTTACTTAAGAGACTGGCCTGGCTGTAATATAGACCGCTAGCACCAAGTAGTGACCTACCAATAACTAGCAGAGGTTTCAGATTGTGATGTGCGGGTTCACCCACACAAGTGAGTGAAGAAATTTATGAAGAAGAAAAGAAAGTTACTGTGAAAAATGCATGGTGCGTAGCCTAGAGAGATAGCCTTAATAAAATAAGGGAGCTATCTGTACACCCCATAGTCTAAGCTTACACCCCTATACGGGGCGTATAGGGGTATAGTGTACGGATCAGTATGAGGTTGTCAAGATGATGGTGCTATATGTGGGCATATAGCCTTATATGGGGTGCATGTAGTTGTATAGGGTTATAAATTTAGAATGTTGAGGTGTATGAATCATCCTAAAATAAATATACCATTGATTTCTAATAACGAAAAAGGTAGACAATTGGGTAAGTTTAATGAGAAGGTACCAATTGTAGTCACATCTCGTATGATCAAGGCCATGTGATAAGAGTAAAGTGTGTAGGTCCCACAACACTTTTGTTGTAAACCTTAATGCGTGTTGATTGATAAAATTAACACCGTTAGTTGCACTAGAGAATTTAAATTGGAAAAAAGAAACAACTACTTTTGCTAATGCAACCTTTGTGTTTGTGATTTGTTACCATAGGTACCTTGCAGGAAGGCCGGGGGAATCGGGTTTACAGTTAATGGTTTCCGTTACTTCAACCTAGTTTTGATCAGCAATGTCGCGGGTGTAGGTGATATTCAAAAAGTGTGGGTCAAAGGCAAAAAGACGAACTGGATGAGCATGAGCCGAAATTGGGGTCAAAACTGGCAATCTACGCTGTTCTCACTGGTCTATCACTCTCGTTTAGACTATCACTCTCGTTTAGAGTCACAAGCAGTGATCGACGTACCTCCAGCTCATGGAACATTGCACCCGCTAATTGGAAATTTGGTCAAACCTTCACGGGGAAGAACTTTCGGGTGTGAAAAACAACGAACATTATTCCCGCCATCTAGTACATTCGAATTTGTTTTCCATGTGAGATGATTATTCAACCGACTTATTTGGTTTTTTTTTACCGCAAGAATTGAAAGGTAAGAATACAATAGTTAGAAAGTTGTTCCATCCGTTATTGTTTTAATAGGGGTGTGAATGTAAAATATGTAAAAGATTAAGGTTTGTATTGTTAATTTTCGGATGGCAGAAGACGCACATTTCTAAATTCTAAGACCGGCTTCAACCTTAAGCCACACACTTTCCACATACAAGCCTAATCACCATGTCCATCAGATTTTCACAAATCATTCCCGCATACAACTTTTAACCACAACGCTAAAATACTCGCAATCGTCACATGCACCCCTATTAAATACAAATATATAACCCAACCCAATTGGTTCTCAAATTATCATCTCCTTATATATATATATATAGGGTAAGGATCATGTAAAAACCACATCTTTTTGCGAAAACCTAAAAACTAATACTAAAACCTTCATAACTTTTTCATACGATCATTTTTTTTTTAAATTTGCACCAAAAACCTTAGAATTATGAGTTCTTTAATTCTGAAAAAAAATTTAAAAAAACTTTAACGTCTCGTCGTTTTTTTATTAGTGCACATGTGCACTAATAATAAAACTCATACATATAGTATGCATTAATGTTTTTTTAGAAAAATCGCATCAAATACGTTATAACCATTTTCCTGGAAAGACAAATAAGGCATTCCGATTGATACCACCGGGAGGGGAAACAATTTGTCAGTTTTTCGTGGTTTTTTATTAGTGCACATGTGCACTAATAAAAAAGCACTTTATATGTGTCGTATGTGCACTAATAAAAAAGCACTTTATATGTGTCGTATACATTAATATTTTAAAAGATAAATTGCACCATAAATCTTATAATTGTGTTATCTTTAACTCTGGAAATATATTAAACGTTTTAAATTTTTTTAAATTTTATGCTACACATGTGCACTATAACTAATAGTTATAGTGCATATGTAGAATTATCATTAGTTCTATGAATATTTTAGTTTTTTTTTAAATGTTTTTAACCTAAACAATATGTTTTCGCATGACAATTCTCATTTGTGTAGTACTAATGAAAATGGTGACATATTCACTAATAATACACATGTGCACTAATTTTTTTTTGGAAAATTGGATTTAAATAATCTCATGTTTTGCCTATTGGTAAATAATAATCCGTCTTTTAACATTGGCAACTAGCAGTCCCACGTTTAGCACTTATTTGTTTTTACTGGTCCCTCCGTTAAAAAAGTTAACTCCGTTAACTTTTTCATCCAACTTTTTTCAACCCCAATCTTTGATCCACCATAACTTCTTCATTTCTTGATGAAAATTCAATCCGTAAGTTGCTATGAACTCGTGACGAAAAACCGAACAAAACTAGATCCATATTGCCTAGGTTTTAAATAGATTATAATTATGAACATGTTCTTCATGAAGCTTCAACAATGGTGGGTTGATCAATTATCAATGGTTTTCAAAATTGATTTCACTAACACATTTGTGATCATAAATCGAATCTATAGCAACAAGAATCATTGAAAACCATTTAAAATTGATCAATCTACCATTGTTGAAGCTTCATGAAAACCATGAAGTTGTGAAATTTGAAATCCAATCAAAACTCCATGAAAATAAATTTCGTAACTTGCTATAGACTCGTGAGAACATGTCAAATCTGCTGGAATCGATCAATACCACAAACACAATGGATTTGATGCTCATATTTTTATTCAAAGTCATGAAAAAGTCATAACTTTGATGCTTTTGTTCATCATCATAACCTATTTAAAACCTAGGCAATATGGATCTAGTCTTGTTCGGTTTTTCGTCACGAGTTCATAGCAACTTACGGATTGAATTTTCATCAAGAATTGAAGAAGTTATGGTGGATCAAAAATTGGGGTTGAGAAAAGTTTGGTGAAAAAGTTAACGGAGTTAATTTTTTTAACGGAGGGACTAGTGAAAACAAATAAGTGTAAATGTGGGACTGCTAGTTGCCAATGTTAAAAGTCGGATTATTATTTGTCAATAGTCAAAACATAGGATTATTTAAATCCAATTTTCCTTTTTTTTTCGAAATATCAATTTCTTTTCCAGAACCAAAGACAATAGAATTTTAAGATTTTTGGTGCAATTTTCATAGAAAAATATTAACGTATGTAAAAGTTATGAAGGTTTTAGTGTTAGTTTCTAAGTTTTCGCAAAAAAAAAGTTTTCGCAGGATCCTTACCATATATATATCTATATCTATATAATATATATACAAGATGTTGCGATCCGCGCTTCGCGGCGGATTCAATTTGATGAACTTTGGAAGCCCGGGTTTGAAGCCACTATGGGGATGCAACATTGGATGTCCCGGCAGATGAAGAATCCCCCAGGAGACCAGCAAAATGTGCATCATCTCTCTCTACAAACAGGTCTTTGACATTATAATAGTGGTGGCAATGCAACAAAGCAATCACTTTCTAAACAAAAGACATAGCAATAACACTAACAAAACAAACGATATATGAAATGGTCATGAACAGAAACATAACTAATGACATATGCATTCAATATGTGAAATTTAAGTTCATTATACATAGTAGAATTGGTAAACAGAAGTTATAACATGGAAAAATATTACTAATCAACAACATGGAGTACACAAAATTATAATATGCATTAATAATGCTCACCAATAACAACGTGGCAGAATACACAGAGCTGCTAAAAGTAAACCTGCACAACAAACGAAAGCAAAAAATTATACAATTTCATAAAATGTCTTTTAAGAATGTACACATTTAATAAAAATGTACTTATAGGTTATTTTAGCAAAATATGCAAATACATCACATATGGTTAAGGGTTAGGTAATAAATCAGATAATAGGCATATAATAAGCATGAGAGTTTATATAGTAAATAGATAACATAGGTGACTAATGATTAAATGGTATTTTAGCATTGTTAAAAGCATTTGGTATTATCACATAACAACTATTTATCAAAGATGCTAATATATTCATAAAAAATATACACATCATCCATAAAACAAAAGTAACAACCAAACTAAAAACTTTAAAATCAATGGAACAACCAAATAGCATGCGACACACCTGGTGTGCACAGACCAAAGTGAACAAACTTAGAAGAATGACAATGCCATAGAAAACATACATATGTAGAGACAAAATCATTAACATATACGGATGTGTGAGTATGAAAAGAAGCATAAAGGTAATGAAACGAATTAAACTCATGTCTAAACCCTTTCCAGTTTAAACAGAGGAAGAAGTAAAAAAAAATTACTCCAATGGAATCATCTCAGGTTGCACATGTGCAAAGAAAATAACTGATAACTAAATTCCCACAAAATACACAACATGCAGATGGGACCAAACCAGATATCTTCAGCATCATGTTGAGCAGAATCATCAACATGCCATTTTAAGTGCTCAATGGGACCTGTTGTGCTCATAGCTTTACACACAAAAAGCTCACAGACTCATGTATGGTTTTTCAACATTAAATCACAGTTCAATAAAAGGCATGTACATGTAGAGATGTTACTATTTGATTTATTATCCTCATTGTCGTTTCCATACCTGACTTGTAGTCCACATACCTGAAGCAACTAATGCATCTCTCGGGGCTTAGTTTGCTCCTGCGGTGGTCCCACCTGTTTTCCCTTACAGTCTTTTGTTGTTCTTTATTCCGTCTCTAGTAAAAAAAAATTAATGTTCAATTCAAATCGATTACTAACCGTTTTTGTACTAATCGATAGATGAAGTATGCAAACCTTGGAAGGAGCATGCCCGGAAAGTAAATCATCGCATCGAGATCGTATTGTAACCACGAAAAAACCTAATCAATTGGAGCCAAGGTAGGGATTTTGACGATTCTGCAAAGGTTGAAAAGGTTGATTTTACATCGACAGTAGTGGAGGTAGGGTTAATAAATCCTCCTTATATTATTTAAACATTATGTTTCAATGATTCTAACCTATCAAACTTGAAACCCAATTGAATTTAACATGGACAAATAATGACTCCACCATCTTCTGTTTATAAATTTCATATGAACAAATGTATGCACAGTTGCAATTGCCTAACAATAGTGATGGAAGACCTTGGATTTTAATTCTTATTCAGTTTTCTGTTGTTGAAAAATAATGACTCCACCCTCCTCTGTTTGTAAAATTTTAACATATAAATGCATAACCTCGTTAAACCACAGCTAATATCCTTAAATCTAACAAATCAAATGTTTAGGTTGAAAGCATGAAATATTGGGGAAAACCAACACATGAAAGGAGTAAACAAAACATAATCGAAGAATATTACCTTAAAATCTGTACGTCTTCCAGTTGATGGGAAACGTTAGGTGGTGGACCGAAATTCTGAAAGAAGCAAATTTGATTCTATAAATTGAATATTGAATATAATTTGCAATTAAGAAAATGAAAATTCAAGAAATGGACAAAGCAAATACACAACCTTTGTTCTTTCAAAATCACTATCCTGAGACTACATGTAGAAGAAATTACATGATAAATCAGAATACCTAGATCCAGCCGAACCCACATAATAAACCGTGTAAATGAAGATGTCTCCATTTCAGCAAAATGAAATTGATTAAAAAAATTATTAAAAATAATTAAAAAAAAACGAAATTGGGGTTTAGATTTGTACCTCTCTTTGACGCTAGGTTATGTGGGCAACCAAGAGCCCCAAAAGCCCGAACCTGCAATTATTGAAAACATAACACAAATCAGACCCACACAACCCACAAAAGCGTGTTTCTAAAAGAGGATGACGGGTTTTGTACGTACGTAGCAGACACTCGGATTTCTGTAGCCGACACCATCGTCATCGTTCCTCACCAACGATCACCGCCTCCGTCCGTCGCAGTCTGCAGCAAGAGAGAGTAGAAGATGGAAACTGACTCGTTATTTCTTTTGCGTCGATGAAGCATCGAATTTGCATCCTTTTGTTTTAGGGTTTCTACTTTCTAAGAAGAAAAGGCGTCTTGAAGAGAGAGAAACAGCAGGTGGAGACTTTTCTATGAAAGAAAGGATAACGATTGGGAGAACAGGGTAATGACAATAAAATATTAGATTTTAATCCGAACATAATAAAATATTCAGTTATATTACATTTTCAAGTTGTATTTTGTTAAGGGTTTAGAATATATGAAAAGATTGAATGCCACATGGCATCACTACAACAATCTTTTTTTTTCATTTTCCCGTTCAAATGGTTTGCCTTATTTATATTTTTCTAATTGGTTTGAATAATTGACAAAGTCATTAACTAATTTTTTAACAAAGTAATTGACAATAAATGCATATCTCATATCCTAATTTAAAAACTGAAATTAAATGAAATTGATTCATAATAAATGAGGATATGAATACTTTTTTTTTAAATTTATAACTTTTTATATTGTCGAATGTTAATTTTTTTCTTTAATTCTAATTATCGAATTACATTTTTATAACATGTTAAATTTTGTATTCGTTTTTTAAAACCGCCCGTGCGTCGC
The DNA here is from genome assembly GCA_039602395.1 of Deinandra increscens subsp. villosa. Classification (NCBI taxonomy): domain Eukaryota; kingdom Viridiplantae; phylum Streptophyta; class Magnoliopsida; order Asterales; family Asteraceae; genus Deinandra; species Deinandra increscens. The sequence goes on from JBCNJP010011945.1 coordinate 12,901, forward strand.
ACGGGTATCAAAATCTATATCTATATATTATATAATATATATATGAAAAGATTGAATGCCACATGGCATCACCACAACAATCCTTTTTTTTCATTTTCCCGCTCAAATGGTTTGCCTTATTTATATTTTTCTAATTGGTTTGAATAATTGACAAAGTCATTAACTAATTTTTTAACAAAGTAATTGACAATAAATGCATATCTCATATCCTAATTTAAAAACTGAAATTAAATGAAATTGATTCATAATAAATGAGGATATGAATACTTTTTTTTTAAATTTATAACTTTTTATATTGTCGAATGTTAATTTTTTTCTTTAATTCTAATTATCGAATTACATTTTTATAACATGTTAAATTTTGTATTCGTTTTTTAAAACCGCCCGTGCGTCGCATGGGTATCAAAAACTAGTATATATATATATATATATATATATATATATATATAATATATATCTATATAATATATATATGAAAAGATTGAATGCCACATTGCATCACCACAACAATCCTTTTTTTTCATTTTTCTGCTCAAATGGTTTGCCTTATTTATATTTTTCTAATTGGTTTGAATAATTGACAAAGTCATTAACTAATTTTTTAACAAAGTAATTGACAATAAATGCATATCTCATATCCTAATTTAAAAGGGCCCTGATTTAGACACCGGCCAAAAAAAATTTAGACACCGGCGAAACCGTCACGGTTTGGCCAAACCGTGGCGTCTATGTTCATGGCGAACCACGGCGGTAAGGCCTAACCGTGGGGTTAACGTCACCAATCATTGACTGTGTCGTACTGAGAATCCCTGCAAGTGTGTCAGAACCGCCACGGTTTGCCCTAACCGTGGGGTTAACGTCACCAATCATTGACTGTGTCGTGACCTGTGCGAAATGATGAGGAAAAAGTGAAACCTAACCGCCGTGGTTTGGCCAAACCGTGGCGGTTCGTTCCTGATGATTACCTCGTTGTTTGTACCTGATGATTGGTTGGGAAAAAAGTAAACCTAACCGCCACGGTTAGGGCAAACCGTGGGGTTAAGTCCGGTGCAGAAAAAAAATTGAGGTGTCCGTAGAGAAGGGCATTTAAAAACTGAAATTAAATGAAATTGATTCATAATAAATGAGGATATGAATACTTTTTTTTTTAATTTATAACTTTTTATATTGTCGAATGTTAATTTTTTTCTTTAATTCTAATTATCGAATTACATTTTTATAACATGTTAAATTTTGTATTCGTTTTTTAAAACCACACGTGCGTTGCATGGGTATCAAAAACTAGTATATATATATATATATATATATATATATATATATATATAGTGAAAAGTTCATTGTAGACACCCCCATAAGTGTAGACAGGTAGACACCCTTTTTCACCATTAGATCTCTTGATCTAATGGTTGTGATTAATTTTCTTTTTTCTTTTTTTCTTTTTTCTCATTAATTAGAAACTTTCACATGTGAAAAAGAGCTATTTCACATGCGAAAGTGTCTACAATGAACCTCACCCTATATATATATATATATATCTTTCATTTTTCATTCTAATAAAGCAATAAATTGGGTGCCACATGTCATTTTTCTATGGCCTCCACCTAAGCTTGTCCACTTGTCAACACCACACTCAATTTAAAATTTTCTTTATTTAAGAATTCAAACTTTCCAAATTTAATATTTCAACTTTCTAAATCTAAAATTCAACATCACGTTTAATTAAAATTAATTATAAA
>JBCNJP010011946.1:0-14636 GCA_039602395.1 Deinandra increscens subsp. villosa
TTCATGCGTCTAAAGCGTCAGCTTTGGCTTTCTCACACTCTTCAGCCAATTGAGCTTTTTCTTTCAAAACATCTTCATGAACATGAACTAATTCATAATATTTCTTTTGAAAATCTTCCAACTCTTTCTTTAGCACCACAATCTCTTCGGTTGATGTTTGAAGACGTTGTTCAAAATGTGCAACTGTTTTGTGTAGTTTTACACATTTAAAACATTTAGACTCCTCAACCTTTGAACTATCAGAAACCTTAGATAAATCTTCTTGAACCAAGGATGCACTTGAATAGGAATCAGAATCAGTCAGAAAGCTGTCATCATCATCATGACGAGCAGTCAATGCAATGCTAAATGGAGCATGATTCTTTTTAGCTGCTGAATCTGCATTCCAGGCAAATTCATCTGGATGCCAAAATGTTTCTGTCAGATTATTAGCAAAAGTAACAGATTTCTTCTCAACTTTATCAGCTTCATTTGACGGATGAAAAACTAAATGTGCATGTTGACCAGTTTTCAATTTACTATCAGCAGAACTTGGACATTCTCGTGCAAAGTGACCATAGACGGAACACTTATAACATTTCACCTTCGACTTGTCCAAACCAATCTTACCATCCTGATTCAATCTCTTCTTACCAGTTCTATTGAAAAATTTCTTCGTTCTTCGAACCAACATAGCATACTGCCAATTCAGATCCATTTCCTCCAAATGATCATAATCAATTTGATCGTAATCTTCATTTGCCAATTCAGCATTACTCACAGCACCAGTGATAACACCAAAATATGAAGATACTAATGCAGACATCAAAGCATTATAATCATCGATAGTTTGAACAGACAATGCACTTTGAGTCGAAGAACTAGGAATCGAAACCGTACAACCGACAGAAGAATAACTTGGAGTTTCAGATTTACCTGCCAGAAATGCTGTAGGAGGTGCAGAACTAAGAATATTAGATTTTCCAGCATTCAGAGTTGAATCATTGTTACCATAATACACTGCAGGATTTTGAACTTGCTCAGGCAGTGACTTATTCACCTTTAACTCCATATCCCTTGCTTGGATTCTTTGAATCAGATCATTAAATGACAATTTTGAAAAATCTTTATCATGATTGACCATCATCACATAATTTTCCCATTTCTCTGGTAAAGCTTCCAAAATCTTTTCTTTCTTATCAGCTTCATCTTTTGTAAGATTCACCAACTTCATTTCACTCATTAAATGAGCAAATCTTGCAATCAGATTTGGAATCGATTCATTTTGATAATGCTTGAAACTATCAAATTCCTTCTTCAACACCTTTTGTCGACTTTTCTTATATTGGTCATTGCCTTCACATCGCTTTTCTAAAGCATCCCACAAACTCTTTGCTGTGTAGTTACTTGAGAATTGATGTAATAAATCTGTAGGCAATGCCATTGTTAAAGTACCATATGCCTTCTTTTCAGCTTGATACGCTTTCTTTTGTTCTCCTGAAAGCTTTCTTTGAAGAATTGGTTCCCCGTCTTCACCTTTAGGATAAACATATGGCTCAGAATATGACAACCACATATCAATATCATTTGCAGAAACATATGCTTCAAACCGTGTAATCCAACTATGATAATCTTCCAATTTGAGCAATTTAGGAACTTTCTGACTTGTTCCGATTTCATTATCATAGTTCATCATCGTTTGCATCGTAGTCTGAACCGAATTTTGAATAGCCGCGAACGCTTGAAAATCGGACATTTTTGAAAAATCTGGTTACTGTTCACTCCGAACCTAGTCCGAACCTCCTCCGAACTAACTCCGAATCAAGTCCGAACCGAAACTCGACCGAACTCCCTCCGAACCTGACCTTCGGAAGAACAAACAGAACCTGACCGAACTAGTACCGAAAGGTCGACCGAACTTGGACCGAACTTCCACCGAACCTCACCGAACTCTCACCGAACCAGAATAACACCGAACTCCGTCCGAACCTCGAGTTCGGAGCGGTTACTCCGAAGTTGTCCGAACCTCAGACGAGACCAAGCTCACTCGACACCATTTTCTCGATTTTCAGTGTTTTTGACTGGAATTTTCGACAGGAATTCAAGCAAACCCGATAGAAACGATTTAGAAATGAATTTTTGACATGAAGCACACTCGAGAAGATCAAACGAACTCAAAAATACAACTCATTTTCGCAAAATCGTGAATTTTGAGTCAAAGCTACGAAAAACAGAGATTTCCGACCAGTAGAACAAACCAAATGCTCTGATACCACTTGAAATTGCTTGAGCGTGTGGATCGTCTACTTAATCGTTATGAAATCAATGTAATACGAGTTGGAACACAAAGAGTAAATACAAATGACTTGTATTAACCACTGAGATGACCACAGAGTACACAGAGAAGATATCACGCGGAAGTCCCTGAATTCTATTACAAGACAACTATATATACTAGTGAAAACCCGCTGGTCCGAACCTCAGGTTCGGACCTGTTCGGCCCTGTCCGAACTCTAGGTTCGGCCTGAGTTCGGACCACAGCAATACTTGTATGTTTCGTCTTGTATTCGATACTTCACATGACGATCTAGAACCATGTATCAACAGAGTTGGTTGCCACCATAAATTTCTTCGTCTCCTTTAAATTTAGCCCAGTTAACACCAACCCTGAAAAATTGATTTACACAATATTAGTAAGCACAAGAAAAACTAAATAAATTGAACTTTAGAAGTAATAGGACAAGACACGGCTCGTGTCTGGTAAACAAGAATCATGCTGGTGATGTACACAAATATATATAGGTTTTATATCAAATATTCCTTAAAAAAGGTAATTTTCTGACTAATTATTTGCAAAAGAGTATACTATTGTTTCATTTGTAGTTTTCACAGTATAATACGTTGTCACGGGTCGTGCCTCCTCTTGTAGAATGAACAAAAGTTCTCGACTTTTGTCTGATGACGTGGCAACCCTCCGATAGCACGACCGGTGCCTTATTTGACCACGGGTCGTGCCCCTATGACATAATCGTACGTACAAGATTTAAAGAGCCGGAGATATTCGTTGACTTTTGGCATAAACGGGTCGTGCCTCTTTGGCATGGGTCGTGCTTTTTTTTAGTACAAGGAGTCTATAAATACCAAGCTTTCCCCTCATTTCAACTGCTCAATTCCTCCATCTTCTCTTTCATTTTCGTTTTTGAGCCACTTATTCTTGTACTTTTGGTTCTTTTATTCAAGATTGGAAGACTTTAACTTAAGTCAAATTTGTTTATGTTTGTCTATGAATTTCTCATCTTTGTTAAAAAAAAACCCTTAAAGTCATGCTTGGCTAAAACTTACACTTACTTGGGGGAAACAAACATTTGGTGGTTGGTAACATGAATATATAAACCAACTTTAAGGTGTGTAATAATGATTTTCAAACTAATCTTTATATTGAAAGTTTATTATTGGTTATTAAAAATAAAACCGTTAGAGGATGAGGATTTCTTTTGACAATTATTCACACCTTACGAAAACCGATATATTTGTGATTTTATGTCTATGTATATAACTTGTTATTCGTGCGAGTGTGGTTTAGAGGTAATGGTTTGGGATTTTGGGTTGGTATTATTTTGCCACTTTGTATACGCGAGTGCGGTGCGTGGAAGGAAACATCAATAATATAATCCGATGCGTGGGTTATTTGTTTGCTGGTTCATAACAACGTATCCGATCGTAACGATGCTTTAACCAGAAGGTCCTACAAATAAATGAAATTAATTAACACTACATTTGTTTCTTCACAGACGGTCCCTTTGGGAGTCATCCCTGTTGGTGAACAACGTGAGGAACATAGGGCTGTTTAATGAATCAAATTATTCGAACTTCAATTTTTAAAACCTGGATTTGAGATTCGATTCGAGTTCGAAATAGATTCATCGAATTGAATCGAATTTGAATTCGAAATAGAAATCCAATTCGAAATTCGACTCGACTTGAAATTCAGTTTTCAAATTCAAATCGAATACGAACTGAATAAAATCGAATCCGAATAAACTCATTTTGAATTGAACCAAATAAACATGTTTTAATTTTATTTTCAAAACAACTAAAATCTTAAATTATTATAGTAAAAATTATATATAATTCTATATAAGTGTAAAACTAATAGACATCCAACACATTTAAATTTTTCTGGGGAAATGGAATTATAAATAGGAAGGAAACATTTCAACTTTAAAGGTATATTTTAAAGATTTAAAATTATAAAACTTTTCAAATAAGGCGTGAATTATAATAAATTAAACTAATTCAAAATATTTTTATGAATATTATATTAATATAAAACTTTCAATTGGGCTTGTCTCGCCACCGTCGCAATTCGCTATCTAATAACCAACACCATTGTCAGACCTGTATTTAGTTTGCATCTCCACTCGTGGTATGAAAGCATCTGTTCACTTCGTACATCCTTGATCGTCGTTCAAAGTTTCTTTAGTGTTTTTTTACTCATGTGGTTCATCAATTGTGTCGGGCTCTGGTGAAGAAGATGATGACACCCGACCCAAATTTGTATTCTATATTGTTGGGTGCTTGATATCCCAAAGAGTTGTTTGTCCGGGTGACAATTTGGGTGGTGTCAGGAGGTGGAGGTTACGGGTTCAAAACCCGACCACCTTCGTTTTTAAATATTTATATATACATTTTTGAATATATGTATTGTTTTGGCCGAAGGGTTAAGTGGTAATTTCTACTCGATTTGAATTAACTAATCGATATTTCGTATCATTTTAAATAGAGTATGTATATGTGTGTGTGTATATATATATATATATGTGAAAGTTCAAATACAAAGGTTTTTTTTTGCGTAGAAGCGTGCGAAGGGAGGAGAGCGTGACACGTGTTTGTTGTATATTTATGCGGAGGGGCATTATTGTCTTTTTTCACAAAACAACGTGTTTTTTTATGTCTAAGGTTACCGAGGCGAATCATTTTTTTTTGCGTGATTTAATTTCTTTCGATTATTATTAAATATTCGTTATCTACAGGTTGCGTTATTTTTTAGCGTGATTATTATCAACGTTTATATGCGTCTTTTTTTATAATACACGTACATTATGTGTTTTTACGTGATTTTATAGTATATCACTTTCTCACATCAATTAATTGTATCTTTTTATTCTTCTTTCAGCATGCGTTATTTTTTAATTATAACTTGCGTTATTATTTGTTAATTACACTTTTCAGATATTAAGTGTAGCTTTTTTATGTTATATTGAGTGCGTTATTTAGTTATTTTTTGCGTTATTTTAGTTTATGCGTGATTTTATGTCAATTCTATTTTATGATGCGTGATTATAAACATAAAATTACATTAATAGTGTGCGTTATTTTTACATATACTAGTGTGAGTTTTACATCATGCGTAATTTTTATAATTTATTGATGCGTTATTTATAAACATTTTTCTTAAATGTTAGTGTTTTTGTCTGATAAACTGTATTTTAAAGGAGAAATTATAAGCAAAAAGATTAACATTATAACACAAAAACACCGAAAACATAAAATTACAACATTATTCTTATTCTACTGATAGGCTTCTAAAAAAGCCATCTTCAATTCCACAGATGCTTTCATTTTCTTCAGGATGTTTGCAATCTCGTTGATTTGTTCCAGATCTGTTTTGTCCTTGTCTATCATGAACACTCTTACAAGGTCTCGAACGGAATTTTTTGGCAAAGCCATCAGTTTTTGATTTACCTCGTCTCTTGCTACCATCGTATCGGTTAGGCTCTCGAACGTTTGCTTCAAGACGTCCATCATTAGGACTTCTTTGTTTAACTCAAGCATAATTTGCCTGGTTAGTTTTTCCTTGAGTGCGTCGTTGTTGGCTTCTGGTGCGTTGGAAGAAGATGAAGACATTTTTTGCGGTGTGGGTTGTTTGATGTGAGAGGTGATTTGAAGTTTTTTTGCGCAGATGCCGTCACAACGTGATTTTTCAGTGTAATCGAGTGTCTAGTTTTATAGAGTGTTTGATGAGTGTCTAGTGGGGTATTAAATGCGTTAATTGGTAACCGTGTGTAGTGGGGTACGCTTTTTTGGGAGATGAATGTGAATGGGGTGTAATTATTATTTGTTACTACGTCTGTTAATTATCTTGAAAGTAAATATTGTTACACATTTTTCATTTTTAACTAGTGTGTATTTTTGCTTTTTGCGTGATTTTCTGTGTGAGTATATAATGCTTCATATTAAATATTCTTATATTTTTATTTACTTTAATCATGCGTGATTTAAAATAATATTTGCGTAATTTATAGTATAGCATTTTGTCACATCAATTAATTATATCTTCTATTCTTATTTCAGCATGCGTTATTTGTAATAAATTCTTGCGTTATTATATGTTTTTTTTTACATTTTTTATTTTAACGGTGTGTATTCTTTTTTATTGTGTTTTTGTTTATTTTTTAATTTAGGCGACGTTTCGTTTCCCCTCCAATTTTAGCCCTTATAGTATATATCGGCTCTTTTGGTGTGACCATGCATTTTATAAGCAGAAAACCCAGAAACCCTCCTTACTCAACTATCTTCTTCTAACTGATCATCTCCCAATTTTTCATAAAACAATGGCGTCTTCTTCTTCTTCTAATGCCTTGATCAACCTGATTGAAGAAAACCATCGTCTGGAAGCAAAGGATGACCACATCATGCGTAATAATTTTGGCATGATGACTGGTCTTACAACCAACAGCATTCAGGCGCATGCCCGGATGCTGCAGGAGGTTGTGGATCTTCCACCCTCCCCCATGCAACAAGCGGTTGTTGAGTTTATGACTCAGCAACTTGTCCATGAAGGAGCAAATCCATCATGGTCTGCGTGGCATTATGGACAGCGCCATAAAGAAGTCAAGGGACAAAGCTTCCGTTCTTGAAAGAGATGAAGGAGCTCTAGGCGTTTTATCTATGTTTGTTTTTTTTATCTTTTGGATTTCTCTTTTGGTTGTAATTTTTGTAAAGATCCCGCCCCCTCTATATTGTAAAGAAAAAGTTATTATATCAATGAAGTGAAAATTTAAAAGTTTTGTTGTTTGCGTTTTTTGTTTTTTGTAATGCGTGATTTTAGGAACATCATGCGTAATTATATTCTCGTGTTGCTTTTTTTTTGTTACAACAACTATGCCCTGATCAGTCTCTAGAGTTGTAAAGAAGAAGCCCTTAGAGAATAATCTGTTTTAGATAGTTGCGTGATTTTTTGTTATGTGTGCGTGATTTGGGAACTGGGGGTTTTAGGTATCCTTGATATTTGTAAAGAAGAATCCCTTAGAGAAGTATTTTATAGATAGTTGCGTGATTTATGTTATGTGTGCGTGATTTTTGGAACTGTTTTTAGTTTTGCTTTGTTGTTTTAGTTAGTTGCGTGTTTTTTGTTGTGTGTGCGTGATTTTTGGAACTGTTTTTAGCTTTTGTTTTGATGTTTTAGATAGTTTGCGTGTTTTTTTTGTTTGTATTTTGCGTGATTTTTTTACTATTTTTTAAATTTGATGTGTTTTTCTTCTGTCTGTGCGTGATTTGGTAACCTCTTTAGAGAGTTAGGTGACATTTTTTGTGGTTGCGTTTTTTTGTTTTCATTTGTTGCGTGATATAGTGGAATACTTTCATGGTAATTGTGTGATACGTTATTTTTATGCGTTATTCCTTTTTTTTTGAAAAATACAAATATACCATTTTTGAGAAAAAAAACACGCGTATCCCTTTATTATTATGGGGTATGTTTATTCCTGTCCGTCAGATCTATCAAACACGCGGCCGAGATGCCTTCGCACGCTTCGTACAGAAATCGTCCTTTGTACAATAACTTTCCCCTATATATATATATATATAGGGAGAGGATCATTTGAGAACTAATTGGGTTTGAGAACTAAAAAGAACTAATCTCAGCCACTAGTTTATATATATGGAAAACCCCCCCATGAATTATAGTGGTCCCCACCTGAAATTAGTGGTGGAGATTTAGTTCTCAAAAGTTCTCAAAATAAAAAGTTCTCATTTGAACCTAACCCTATATATATATATTACACACGTTTAACCGTGTGCATTTTTCAAGAATAGACTAACGTGCATAAAAATGATTTACCAATTATTTGAATACTTGGTTATTTGGATAAACTTGACGTTTTTTAAAACTGGCACGCATTTCGAGTCAATAACATAATGGTTGAACAACGTCATCTAGGTCGTGTCGTTAGAATTTTAGACACACACTTACAAATGCATGCTCGTTAGGTGATTGGTAGATTCATAGAACCTTGACGGATGGTTATTTTGTTGTGCGCCTTAAGGTGAGTTCACGACCCTTTTTAACTTATACGTATTTTCCTTTTGGGGGAGATAACCTGCATTACATAACTGTTTTCCTTTGAGATCTTGGTAAATTACACATCGCCTGAATACTTGAGCACACTGAACTTGAAAGTCCTTACTTTAGTACCGTTAGTATTTGGATATAGAGAGGAGATCTTGAGTAGTACTACTGGGTCTCACAAGCCCAACCGTCAGTTGCTCAGACACGATTGGATATCAAACAGGTGTTATATTCGTCCTAAATTGAATAAGGCAAACTTAACTTAACTGTCAGCTTCGGTGACTATGAATGTCCCTAGATTTTAGTAGATAGTCTAGCTAGCTATCGATATGGTATATATACACCTTCTTATTTAACTTATCGACTGCATTGAACTTAGTATCTGATCTGAACTTACGTTCTGCTTTGAACGCATGAACTGTTTTAAACTTATCAACGGTTTTTTAATGTATTAACTATTTTGAACTTATCAATGGTTTTTTAACGTATTAACTATTTTAAACTTATCAACTACATTGAACTTCTCATCTATTGTTGAACTATTAAACCTCTGAACTCACGAACCTTGTGTTAACAGTTGAGCATGTTTATCTCAGGTTGCAGATGTTCTAGTATCACGAGTACGCATGCATGAGTCTTTGAAACACTTTTAGAGTCTTTGTCAAGCTCGTCACCTTGGGTGACTACGTTTTACGCTAATACTTTAATTGAGTTACAGTTCCGCACTTGTAAAACTTTGTATATATCATTTGAATAATATATAAAACCTTTTTAATAATTATTGGTTGTTTGGTGTAACTAATGGACTGAGATCTTGGTTTGTCACGCTCCCTACGGTGGTATTCCGCGCGTGGATTTTTAGGGGTGTCACAGTATGTTTGGGTTGCGCACAAAGAGGCCCATTTTCTACTTTCGTGTAACAATCTTAAGGAAGGCTTGACAAGTCATCCCAAGTGACATTATCTTTGATTAATTTAACTAAGGAAAATTGGATTTAAATAATCCAAAGTTTTGAGTGTTGGCCTATAATAATCCCATTTTCAATAATAACTCCCAATGGTTCCAATTTTCACCTTATTTGCTAATAATGGTCCCGCCGTTAAAATACTTAACACCGTTAAGTTTTTTTATCAATTTCTTTTCAACCCCAAATTTTTAATCCACCATAACTTCTTCAAATCTTGATGAAAAGTCAAACTGTAAGTTGCTATGAACTCGTGATGAAAAACCGAACAAAACTAGATCTATATTGCTTAGGTTTTAAAAAGATTATGATGATGAACAAGAGCATAAAAGTTACGTTTTTTCATGACTTTGGATAAAAAATTGAGCATCAATTCCATTGTATTTGTGCTATTGGTCGATTCCGGCAGATTTAGCATGTTCACACGATTCTACAGCAAGTTACGGAATTGATTTTCATGGAGTTTTGATCGGATTTCAAATTTCACAACTTCATCTTCTTCATGAAGCTTCAACAATGGTGGATTGACCAATTCCTTATAGTTTTCAATGATTCTTGTTGCTATAGATTTGGTTTTTCATTACGAGTTCATAGCAACTTACGAATTGAATTTTCATCAAGATTTGAAGATGTTATATTGGATCAAAGATTGGGGTTTAAAAGAAAACTTAACACCGTTAAGTTTTTTAACGCCGGGACCATTATTAGTAAATAGGGTGAAAGTTGGGACCATTGAGAGTTATTATTAAAAAGTGGGATTATTTTCGGCCACCTAAATCCAATAGTTCCTACGGAACCTTCGCCTACCAAAGGATGCCTTTTGGTCTCTGTAATGCTCCTGCCATGTTTTAGCGATGCATGGTTGCCATTTTTCACGACATGATAGAGAAATCCATGGAAGTTTTCATGGATGATTTTTCAGTCTTTGGCAAATCCTTTGATCTCTTCCTGCAGAATCTGAAGAAAATGAACACACAATGTGCAAAAATCTAATCCGGCTCTCAACTGGGAGTAATGCCACTTTATGGTCCTTAAATGAATAGTCATGGGTAAAAAGTTTCCCAATCTAGAATAGAGGTGGATAAACCCAAAATCAACACCATCTCTCTATTACCACACCTTCTTCCGTCTGTTCCATTCGTAGTTTCTTTAGACATGCAGGGTTATACAAGCGTTTCATCAAGGATTTTTCAAAAATCTCTCGACTTTTAACAAAACTGCTTGAAAAGGACGACATATTTACCTTTGATGAAAGTTGTATGGAAGCATTCTCTATCCTCAAATATAAGCTTGTTAAAGCACCAATTATGATTGCACCCGACTGGTCTCTCCCAATCGAGATCATGTGCGACGCTAGTGATTATGCGGTAGGGGCAGTGCTAGGGCAACATAAGGAAAAGAATTTCCACCCCATTTACTATGATAGCAAAACCCTAAACGATGATCAGGAGAACTATACAGGAGAGAGAGGGAGAGAGAAAGAGAGAGATGCTGAGAGTTGGTTTTTGCTCTTGTCAAATTCCATTCATATTTGGGGTTATCAACGACAATTATCTTCAGTGATCATGCTGCAATCAGACACCTTTTTCGAAAACAAGATGCAAAACCCAGACTCATTTCTTGGATTCGGTTGCTTCAAGAATTCGACATTGAAATATGGGATAAGAAAGGTGCTGAAAACACTAAAGCTGATCACCTATCTCGGTTGGAAGATGTTGTTGAGAAGAAAGAAGATGAAATCGATGAGAAATTCCTCATATAGTTTCTTGAGATGGCTGAAGAACTCTGGTTTCAGACCTGGCAAACTATCTTGCTAGTGGGATAAAGGTGAAAGGTTGGACATATCAACAACGGAGAAAAATTTTCGCTGAAGCGAAAAACTGTTTCTGGGAAGACCTATACCTCTTCAAGGTATGTACTGACCAGATTATCAGAAGGTGTGTTCATGGCCCTAAAGCCACTAGCATTTTGAAACATTGTCATGAAGGTTCCTTTGGTAGCCATCATGAGGCCAACTATACGACCAGGAAGGTTCTTGATTCTGGACTTTACTGGCCCACAATTCATATGGATGCTCACAACTAGGTGTAGACATTTGACGCTTGTCAAAGAGCGGGGAATATCTTGACCAAAAATGAAATACCGCAAAATAACATCCAGATTTGTGAGATCATTGTCGTTTGTGGGTTAGATTTCATAGGACCATCCCTAACATCAAAAGGAAACAACTACATCTTGATCGCCATTGATTATGTGTCCAAATGGGTCGAGGCAGAAGCCTTACCTACAAATGAAGGGCGAGTAGTTGTAAGATTCCTTAAGAAGTTTTTTTTTCTAGATTATTTAGTGATTGGGGGACACACTTTTGCAACACCAAACTTTATAAGGCCCTAACTCGATATGAGGCCACCCATCGATTGTCCACAGCTTACCATCTGCAAACAAATGGACAAGCCGAAGTGACCAACTGAGGAATTAAATGAATCTTAAAAAAATCGGTGGGACATAATAGAAAGGATTGGTTAGATAAGCTTACCTATGCTTTTTGAGCTTTTAGAATAGCTCATTAGACCCATATAGGGACCACACCATTTCGAATGGTCTATGGTAAGACATGTCACCTTCCTGTGGAGTTGGAACACATGGCATCCCTTGCGTGCTGGAAACCTTGATCTAATAGAAGCAGGATAAAAGCTCGATTGAGTCAAATCAACGGGCTCTAGGAATTGCGCGAACATGCATATTCTAATTCCAGCATCTATAAAGAACGCACTCCATGATAGGCACTTGAAGAAGGTGAAGGAATTCCATGAAGGAGATCTTGTCTTACTATATAATTCTCGACTTTACCTATTGCCAGGCAAGTTAAAATCATGGTGGATAGGACATTTCACTATAATAAAGGTATATCCATACGGTGCCATTGAGATTAAGCCCCCTGGAGATATCCCTTACAAGGTCAATGGGCACCAGTTAAAACTTTACAAAGGAGTCTCCAACGCAAGAGATGACGTACTTCTTCTTTAAGAACAGCGAGCCTAGCTTATATGCGAGTCTGGCCTACAAATGAATATGTGGCAGAAGCGTTGGATGGAAGTACTAAGTGATTATGAGTGTAAGATCAAATACCATCCACGTAAAACCCACATTGTAATTGATGCCTTGAGCTGGAAATTTAGAGTAAAACCCTTCGAGTATGGCTATGAGAATAGACGTGCAAGTGAGCTTAATTGAAGAAATCAGAGAAGCTCAAAAAAGAAACTAGAGGATAGTAATGAGGAAAAAGAGGAAAAGAATAGAATTATCGGAGAATTGACAGCTGGATCAGACGGTATACTCAGAATAGGGAACTGGATCTGGGAGCCTAAGGTTGGAGGTCTAAGGGAGTTAATTCTCAAAAAGGAAACTACGTCTAAGTACATGATGAACCCGGGCGGTGATAAGATGTACGAGGACTTGAGGAAGAATTACTAGTGGCCAGTCATGAAGAAGGCTATCGCAGAATTTATGGAGAAAATATCAACTTGTTTACAAGTTAAAGTAAAGCATCAGAAACCTTCTAGATACTTACAATAGTTAGAGTTCCCGATATGGAAGTGGGAGTTATTTACGGTGGATTTCATAATGAAACTTTCGAGTACTAGTAGCGGCAATGACGCTATATGGGTAATTGTGGCCCGCTTAACTAAGTTAGCACATTTTCGTGCGATCAAGGAACGTATTCCCTAGAGTGTTTGGCTAGGTTGTATGTGGATGAGATTGTTGTTGGACTCCATATGCCCAAGACACGTACTAGATTGATGTGGCTATTACGTTATGATCCAAGACGGGTCATACCCAATAACGAGCTAGACAACGCACCAACGATATTTATTTTAGATGTGATCAAATAAATAAATATTATAACACGAAGACATTTAGAAATGGGTTGTAATTAAATCATACGGATGATTTAAATAAGAGAGTATGAAACTATTTAAATGGGTTAAATGATTTAGTAGGGATTTGATATTTAAAGTAAAATTACTTTTATATAAAATAATATGATATATATATCTTTTGTAGTACTTGTACTACTAGTTGTACTACACTTGTACTACTTGCACTACTTGTAGTACTTGTACTACAATATGTACTACACTTGTACTACATATAGTCGTACTACTTGTAGTACTTGTACTACAATATGTACTACATGTAGTACAATAAAGGACTCTATATATATCTACCTACTCTCTCCACTTTGGGAGGACAACACACAATACTCAAGTGCAATACTTCCTCTCTACTCTCTCTCTCTCTCTCTCTCTCTCTCTCATAAATCGCTTCAAGGAGAAAGAAGGAAGAAGTCAATCTTCAAGAAATCCTAGCAACAAGGTGTTGTTGTTGGTGGCTCGTGGGTATTACTACTTGAGGTCTTCCGCTTTGAAGGCTCGTCATTCGGTCACCTCATCTTCTTCCAAGCTCCTCCATCTTGGAGAAAGGTATACCCTAAACACACTATGGTTGTGTTCTATTTTGATAGCATACATACGTATTTGGATCCTCCCTTGTTTTGGGTTTTCTTTAAAGGTTATAAATCGGTTTTTAACATATCATAACTTTGAGAAAGTTTTATTTTCCGCTGCGTTTTACTTATTAAGAGGTTAATAAGACTTTGATAAACCCTAACAAAACCCAACAAATGGCATCTAGAGCCGCTTATACAGATGTATGCTTCAAAAGAGTTAGTTGGTTAACTCTACAAAAGTTCGGTTTTTGGTCTTCCATACCATATAGCCGAAATTTTGTCTATGGATTCCCTTTGTCTTTCAAGATGCTTCACTAACATGCATGTGGTTATCTTGAAGATTTATACATTTTATCATTTTGGTGTTTTTGGTTGTTTGGACAACAAACCCATGATTTTCGGTTTTGTGTTGGACCGAAAATGGGAATGGGTTAAAAAGGGAACCATAATAGATTTAGTACATTTGGATGTATATTTTGGTGCATAAGACCTATCCATGACCTTGTGTTGGATTGTGAATGATTTTGGTTGTGTTTGTACTTAATTCCATGTTTTGTACTTATTTCCAATAGTTTGTACTTATCTGTTCCAAAAGGGTTGTAATAATTAAGTAGGTTCTTTGGGTTGTGTAATTTATTTATTTTCATTTGGTATGTAAGTAAATAGATTAGGTGCATTTTATTCTACTAGAAAAATGTATTAGGATTCATTTTGTAAAAAGAAAGATGCACCAAGAAGGGGTTTTCGGTTTGGACCGAAATATTCAAGATGGAGGCCCAAAGGAGTTTGGAGCTGTTTTGGAGAGCCCAATCAAGCCCAAAGAAATCAAGCTA
>JBCNJP010011947.1:0-14631 GCA_039602395.1 Deinandra increscens subsp. villosa
GCCGGAAAACAAACCCAGGTGCGGGACGCAAAATCCGATCTCAACCTAGGGTCGAATGGTCGGATTTCGGCTAAAGCAAGTAGTAGTCCAGATGCCTTAAGGGTGACAATGTCAGCTTCATTGAAGCTGCATGTCTCCAATTCAGGGTTTTGGAGGTATCGTTGATCAAAGAAATCTTTAATTTCTGTATGGATAGCCTTAGACTCAGAACGAATACGTTTCTTAGTCATCGTCGGGCTAGGAAATTGAAAACTAGAAGGAAGGGTGTACCTGATCGGAAAATGCAGTAGGAACGGTGGGAGCGATGATCACTTTTCTCTCTGGTAGAAGTGGGTAAAACCGATTGAGAGAGGGGTATTTAATGGCTAGAAGTTACAGGGTGAAAGGACATTGGTGATGATCGTGGAGCATCTACTCCTAAATAAGCGGACAGGATTGATCTAGCTAGGATGAGTTATCATAATTCAAAAATTCACAGCTGTGAAATTCTATCCACTAGCTGCGAATTTGGGGACAATTGTTATACCCTGGATTTCGCACTAAAAATTTACTAACATTCTTGACAGGTTTGGACCCTTGGATGTCGGACAACCATGAACTGTGTATATGGCTTATCGGTACCCTAGATTTCTGATTCATGATACCCCAGGATATCGTATATCCAGGGACTGTATATTTATATTATCTTGACCCAGCATGTACGGTTACCCAGCATGCTAGGGCAGCTTTACTAACAACTTGTTCTTGACTTTGTTTGATCTATAGTCAGGTACAAAAGATTGAATAACGGTCAAGAAGACTTGGTCAAGATTGTAAACACGTGCAGAGTGAAAGACTCGCCGACGACTCGGTTAATAACGAACAGAAGCCGTTGGCGGGAGATCCCTAGATTCTTGGAAATATAGTTAGGCTTTTTGATGTACTTAAACGCGGCATAGGGTTTATTTTTTCACTCCATCGATCACTTGTATTCACACTACCACCTAGCAAACAAGCCGCAAACACTTGTACTCAGAATATTTGACTTGGCAATAAACAGGCAATGTGTGTTATTAGTTGCCGAAGGGGTTTTTTATGCCGGCAATCCTTGAAGACATTCAACGATTAATGGCTTTTCCCCCTTTCAAATCTCGTTATTCATAGTTGCATCCAGGGAGGGTATTGCTTGTGTTTATATTCATCTTATTTAAACCTTGAATTTTAACCAACAAATTTAATTTTACATACTATACATCCAAGGAACCATACCTCACAAATGGATTTGGTTACTTAGCAAACAAGCCACAAACACTATTAGTCGAATTATTTTACGTGGGAATAAATGGGAAACGTGTGTTATCATTGTCAAGGGGTTTTTAATGTCGGCGGCCTTTGGAGACATCCAAGTTAAGGGCTTTTCCCCCTTATAGATCTCGGTGTTCTTAGTTGCATCCAGGGAAGTTATTATTTGTGTTTCCATTTAGCCTATTCAAACCTTGAATTTTGACAAGTAAATCTAATTTCATAACCTAAACATCCAAGGCACCATATCTCATAAACTAATTTGGTTACTAAATTTAGCCTTATAATTTTTAGCCAAAACAATTTGGCGCCCACCATGGTGCAATTGGTGTCAATATTTTTCCAAACTCTTGTTAGATTTATTTTTAACTTGATTTTTACAAAAATCTATCAAAAAATGGCAACACAACCAAGTACCTCGAATGCGACTACCCCTGTGAGCACTTCTACTACAACCAGCACTATCCTTCCTCCTCCACCGCCACGGGTTACTACATCAACAACGACTACCGTGAACCGCAACACTAGCAGGGCTGTCAATCAGGGTGTCACAGGATCGGGACGTGGCGGAGAAATCCCAGTATTGGTCTCCAATGATGAGCTCCTCACCATGTTCACAAAGGTGCAGCAGTACATGGAGCAACAGCTGAAAGTGAATCAGGATATGTTTGGAGAGGTAGCCAGGTTGAGGTCAGAAATGAACAGGGTGGATCATACACCCGTGTCTCCTATCTAGGCCAGAAGGCTACAATACAACAGTCCTGGGAGTGGATCTAGTCTAGCAGATGACATTCAAGTCATAGATCCAAGGCCTGCATTTGCTACTACTTATACTACCTTGGCTGACAGACCCAGGGTGTCAACATTCAGGGAATCTGCCGTGAATCCTGGGGGCACTGCTACCCAGGATACTAGTAACATCCTCGGAACCTCTAATCTTGATGCTCGTACTAATGAATCTGTGTAGGACGCGGGTCTTAGCCCAGCAGTGGCCAGGGAGCTCAAAAAATTGAAAGCGATGATCTCGAGTGTCCCTGGAGTGGTCCAACCTATCCCTGAAGTAGCACCATCGAGTCATCGACTTTTAAGGTTTGATACCCAATATGTGACGTGGAAATACCCAAGAGGTTCCAGACTCCCAGTATGAAACTGTACGATGGCACAACTGATCCGGAAGAACATGTGGCTCAGTATATGGAGAGGATGGAGGTGATCTACATGCCCCCTAAAATCAAGGAGGCATGCCTATGTAAAGGTTTCGGGTCAACACTCACAGGCTCAGCCTTGAAATGGTTGCT
Source organism: Deinandra increscens subsp. villosa (assembly GCA_039602395.1). Classification (NCBI taxonomy): domain Eukaryota; kingdom Viridiplantae; phylum Streptophyta; class Magnoliopsida; order Asterales; family Asteraceae; genus Deinandra; species Deinandra increscens. Next base: position 2,580 of record JBCNJP010011947.1, read on the forward strand.
GAGTGTTCCACCCTTTTCTATCACATTTTTTTCTTATTTAATTAACTTATTCGATAACAAGTTCTCTTGTAGTCGCAGTTTCGAAAAACTGACAAGTGATCTTTACAGGGTCCCGGAGGCCTAAACCCTATTCCAAACGCGATAATCCAAGGGTTAACAGGGTCGATCAGGGTGAAGACGAGGATGATGAAGAGTATCCTACTTTTAATGAGTTTTGTTTAGCTACTGATGTTGCTAGGTGTGATTAATGCTATGCAGGACTTGGGGTACAAAGCGAGGTGGCCCAGGAAGACGGATAAACAAGCATCCTGGAAGGATAAGTCCAAATGGTGTGCGTACCATGAAGACTTTGGCCATGTGACCGAGGATTGCATAGCTATGCGCAAAGAGATCAGTTATCTGTTGAGCAAAGGCTTCTTGAAGGAGCTCCTGGGGAGAAAGAAAGATAAATCCAAGGGCACTGACCAGCCTGCAAAATCCAGGGGTGCTGACCAAACCCAGGATGCAGACAGATCGTGCGGACACCCTGATCGGGCAGCATCACCTTCCCCGGATGCAAAGGTAATTTATTTTATTTCTGGTGGATCTGATATATGTGGTACTTCTTATTCTGTAGCTAAGAGGCACGCAAGGGAGACCAAGTCAGACGTACCCAGGAAGTCAGTCAAAGCCTCAGTACAAGCAGATGTGAAGGACGTAACCTTTAGTGAGGATGACAGGTGCAACGTCATGGACCCTCATCATGATGGGCTTGTAATCACGCTCTACATAGCCAACCATTTCGTGAAGAGGATCCTGATTGACGGGGGCAGTTCTGTCAACATCATTCAGCTAGAAACATTGACAAAGATGGGGATACCCCAGGTTGAAGATAATGCGAAGTCCACGGTCCTCGTAGGTTTTAGTGGCGAAACGAAGAACACCTTGGGAGAAGTAAAACTTCCGGTTTATGTTGAGGGGGTGAACTCGATGCAACGCTTTTGTGTCATGGATGCTCCGTCTGGGTATAACATCATCCTGGGCAGACCCTGGATTCATGATATGAAAGCGGTCCCCTCGACATACCATCAGTGCGTAAAGTTGCCAACACCCTGGGGGGTGGTCACCATCCACAGCGATCAACAGGAGGTGAAAGACTGCTACACATCATCTATGAAGATCTCAGCGAAAGCTCATCAAGGATAGCAATTAAAGAAGAAGGCCAGGGATGACCTAGAGGCAAGGGAGCAGGATGTCAAACAAATAGTCTTGGGTCCCTTGCATCCAGGGAGGAAAGTGTCTATTGGCACCAACATCCCTGACCTTATTGAAAAAGAGTAGGTGGAATTCCTCAGATCCAGAATGTCAACATTTGCATGGAATACCGAGGACATGACAGGTATATCCAAAGATGTTGTAACCCATAAACTTGGTATTGATCCCTCTTACAGGCCCGTGAATCAAAAGAGAAGAAAGTATGCTCCTGAGAAGTATGTGATAATCCAAGAGGAGGTGGACCGTCTATTAAAAAACAAAATGATCAGGGAAGTCAAGTTCCCATGATGGTTGGCCAACGTGGTAGTAGTGGAGAAGAAAAATGGAAAATGGAGGGTCTGTGTGGATTATACAGACCTGAACCGTGCATGACCTAAAGACCCTTTTCCCTTGCCACACATTAACTCCATGGTAGATGCAACAGCAGGTCATGAAATGTTAACATTTATGGATGCCACCTCAGGATTTCAATAGATTCAGATGGAGCCGAACGACCGGGAGGATACGGCGTTCATTACACCCACAGGTATTTACTGCTATATTGTTATGCCCTTTGGATTGAAAAATGCAGGGGCAACCTATCAAAGATTGGTGAATATGATGTTCAAAGAAAAGCTGGGAGAAACTATGGAGGTGTATATAGACGATATGGTGGTAAAGTCCCTGAATGTCAGCACTCATGTCCAGGATGTTAAAGAATCTTTTGACATCTTAGACAAGTACAATATGAAGCTGAATCCAGAGAAGTGTCATTTTGGAGTGGGTGCTGGCAAATTCCTGGATTACATGGTGACCAAAAGAGGAATCGAAGCCAGTCCAGAACAAATTCGTGCAATCATGAACCTCAAGTCACCCGAATCAACCAAGGATGTACAAAGGCTGACAGGCCGGGTTGCAGCCCTGAATAGGTTTATCTCCAAATCCTCAGAAAGATGCCGAGATTTCTATGACATCCTGAGGAAAAACAAGAAATTCGAATGGACGTCCCAGCATGAACAAGCCTTGCAGGATCTGAAAGCGTACCTATCCTCGGCACCACTCTTGATGAAGCCGAATCCAGGGGAGCCTTTATCATTGTACCTTGCAGTTTCAAGGAATACGGTAAGTGCAGTCCTAACCAAGGATGCAGAGGGTCAACAACACCCAGTATATTACGTAAGTAAGAGTCTTCTTGATGCTGAATCGAGGTATTAATCACATTTGAAAAAACTTATACTAGCCCTAAGTATGGCTTCTACTAAACTTAGACATTATTTTGAGACTCATACTATACATGTGAAAACTAACTACCCTATAAAGTCTGTTTTGAGAAAACCTGAGATGTCAGGGAGGATGGCAAAATGGTCTCTGAAGCTGAGTGCTTACAACCTGGTTTATGAAGCGAGAACAGCCATGATTTCACAAGCTTTAGCAGACTTTGTGGCTGATTTCAGTAGTGACATCCAGAATGAAGCAGATCAAGAATTCCAGACCTTGCAGGAAGAAGAATTCTCAGGATGTTAGACCCTATTTACGGATGGGGCATGCAACGACAGAGGGACAGGCCTTGGAATCATACTGAAATCGCCGCAGGGGGACATGATACCCCAGGCTGTTAGGTGTGAATTCCAAGACAACCAACAACGAAGCGGAGTATAAAGTCCTGATTGCTGGTTTACAATTAGCCTTGCATCTTGGGATCCAGAGCATCCAGGTATATGTCGACTCCCTACTTTTAACTAATCAATATAATGGATCTTATGCAGTGAAAGGGGAGAAACTGGCCAAGTACCTAGAAATTGTGAGAGCTATATCCCAGGATTTTTCAAACTTTTAACATACAGCAAGTACCCAAGGAGGAGAATGCTGAGGCAGATGCACTAGCAAATCTAGGGTTAGCATTCAAGGCAATGGAGGATACACACATCCCCATAATCCACATATTAAGTCCAGCAATCAACCAACAGGAAGACTCAGAAGATACGGACCCTGGGGGCAGGGTCTTGGCATCCGATACCTAGGATGCACAAGATCCTAATTCCTAGGATAACCCGTCGTCCTGGACCACACCTATTGTAGACCATCTACAAAATGGTTCCATCCCAAAAGAGGAAAAGGATACTAGAGCATTCAGAATCAGAATGGCCAGGTACGTTCTTATAAGAGGAAAATTATATGAAAAATTCGTTATAGGAACATAGTTAAGATGCTTGGAAGATGACGAAGCTCAGGAAGTACTCAAAGACATCCACGAAGGTGACTGTGGAAATCATAGAGGGGGCAGGTCCCTAATGTCTAAAATCCTGAGAACAGACTACTTTTGGCCATCCTTGAGAAAAGATTCCCAGGACTTTGCCCTTCAAATGTGATGCTTTCCAGAGACATGCAAATGTTCCTCATCAACCTGCTGAACCCTTGCATCATATCCCTACATCCTGGCCCTTTATGAAGTGGGGAATGGACATCATGGGAAAGCTACCCATGGTGCCAGGAGGTAAAGTCTTCATGTTAGCAATGACTGATTATTTCTCAAAATGGATAGAAGTCGAGGCATACGTCCAAGTAAGAGAGAAAGAAGTCATTTCATTTATCAAGAGGAACATCATAACAAGATTTGGTATACCCTCCGAAATAGTGTCTGACAATGGATCTCAATTCATTGGCAAGAGGACTACTGGGATTCTGTGAGAGTTGGGGGATAAAAATGATAACTTCTACACCAGTGCATCCTCAGGCTAATGGCCAGGCAGAGTCTAGTAATAAGATCATTATCAACAATTTGAAGAAAAGGCTCAAGGAGAAGAAGGGAAAATGGGCAGAAGAACTACCATTAGCTTTGTGGGCTGATAGGAATACATCCAAGAATGATATAGGCCAGACTCCATTTTCCTCGGTCTTTGGTACAGAGGCAGTCATTCCAACAGAAATGGTGGTCCCGACATTCAGGGTTATCAGTCAAACCCAGGATGCAAATAACGAATCCCTGGCTGACGACCTTGATACCGTGGATGAGCTACGAGAACAAGATGCTTGGAGAATGGCCGCTTATCAACAAAGAATCTTGAAAACCTACAACAAACATGTAAGGATCCAAAGATTCAAGGTAGGGGACTTGGTTCTAAGGAAAGCATTTCAGAACATGACGAATCCAGGGGATGGTAAGTTAGCCCCTAAATGGGAAGGTCCATACTTGATTGACTCAGAGGCATGTAAGGGGGCATACTGGCTTGCTAACATGGAAGGTGAATTATTACCAAGACCATGGAAGACGATTCATTTGAAGGCCTATCTTATGTAAGTATAGTACCCCATGATGCTGCATCTCAGGTATGTCTCCTAACTGAAAAATCGATCAAGGTATTTCTCTTACATTATTCATACTTCTGTTTTATTCTTATTTTCTTTACTCATTTTTTGTCATTTTCTATAAAAACTATTAACTCTTTTGGTTAAGACTTTTGGATGAGAACAGATAACTGACCCTGGATGCATGAAGCCAGGGATGTATTTCTCCTAAGTTAGAGACTGGTCATCTCTCCTCCGTTCAAGGTATCTAGTATACCTTCTAAGGTTTGAGAGGATATCACCTGTCCTACATTTGGGTAATCGCCTGTAGCGCACGACCCCCGCCTGTAGCACACGTTAACCCAGATATTGGACCCAGGATTATGGGATCGACTTGTGTTAACAGCATGGGCGACAACCTCATGGTCTATGGACATATGGGGGTTCCTTAAGGTTTTTGGTGTTTTCACACCAACCAAGACACACGAGGCAATACCCTAGTTCGTCGGTTTGGCTCGAGGTGGACCCTAGAATTCGCCAGTACAGCACCGGGCATGACCCCAGTTCGCCGGATCGGCACCGGGTTTAACCCCAGTATGTTTGGGCTTGACCCCAGTATGTTTGAGCTTGACCCCAGTATGTTTGGGCTTGACCCCAATATGTTTGGGCTTAACCCCAGTATGTTTGGGCTTGACCCCAGTATGCTTGGGCTTGACCCTAGTACATTTGGGCTTGACCCCGGTATGATTGGGTTTAATCCCAGGATTTTTGGGTTTGATCTCATGTAATAAAATTTATTCCTACTGCATGCAGGATTTGTCTAAGTAATTACAACCTAGGATGGCATGGCGATGCCAAATCCTAGGGTTTCGATATCGGATAAGTTGTTATTTGACATTCCAAAGCATGATTGCGCTAAGGATGGGATACTTGCACGAGAAGGAGTTTCGCATTCAGGGTCTATCCCAGGATGTAGGAGGTATGAGCTATTTCCTTAGCATATTTATTAGACTCACATATTTTTTTGTGCAAGACAGGACAAAATAACACACAAGTACATAGTTCAAAAGGCGGTTATATATATAAAGGGAACCACCCCTTGGTTGGTACAAAATGTCCAACCACCTCAGGGTGGTTCAGAGTTAAGACCACGGGAACCTAGCTCGTGGGTGGAACATTGTAACACCGGGAATCAAACCTTCGGCAACCATACAAAAGACATTGTTTAAAAAAGTTTCACAATAAACAAGGAAAGAGATAAAAGACCGTGGATTATTGAACAGTATCCACGGCTGTTGCATCCTCAGCGCTTTCACCTCCTTCCTTCACGGCTTCCTCACCAGCATCCTTCTCACCCCCAGCATCCTCTGCCATGGCTGCTCCTCTCCAGTACCAGATCCGGATGCACCAACAGGCAGGGTCATCTTGGCACCCTGGGTCTCGACAGCCTCGTACCCTTGGGGAACAACACCACCCAGGGCACGCAACTGTTTAAGCCACAGTGGCACAGTCCAGTTGGCATTGACGTGACCCGCATCCTTCGCCTCCTTGGCCATCCTTAACTTAGTTTGCAGAACCGAGATCATAGTCGATTTCTTAGATGTCTCCACATATTCCTTGAGGGCTATCTCATGCTGGTTCCGGGCCTCAACTGCCTTCTTCTCGTTTTCAAGCAGCAGCTCCTGAACCTTGTCATGCTGGGCTTTAGCCTTGGATGCTTCCTTGTTGGCCTGAGCGACCCTGGATTTCAGAGTGTCAGCCTCAGCGGCGCGCCTCTCGGCGGCCTCGAGTAGCTCTACGAGGTGAGAATTGGCCTACAAAAAGGTAAACACATGTTAAAAATTGACTCCATATCTAATTATGAAATGCATGTAAAACAGGAACAACCAAGGGTTACCTGATGGGTGACAAGCTCAGCATGCTGAACAAGATCTTGGGGAGACAGCTCGGCCAGGGGATATTGAGCAGTAGCAGTGCTAGATCCTCGGGTCTTTCTTTTCAATCCGAAGGCCCTGGAAGTAGTGGCTCAGGATGCTGGGGTAGGCTCAGCCTTGACGGTGCTCAATATCATCAGGCCCCGATCGTCAGCTAGCCCAGAGGAGAAGGCGACCTCAAGGTCGTCAATATCGTATGTAGGGGCAACTTCAAAAAAGAACATAACCCAGGATGTCAGTGAATCAGGTATGCAAAAAAACTAACAAAATGCAGGGTAACTTACAACTCGACATGCTGACGGTAAGTTGAGAAAGGGCTTGATGCTCTACTGCTTTGAATGCACGTTCAAACTCGGGGATATCCAGGAACTTCTGCAAGTTACTCTCTGTGTCCTCCTCTTCAGGACTGATCTCCCTCAAACTCTTCCCTGCAAAGATCAACATTCAAGGTCAGATCATATAGTTTCACATAAAAAACCCTAACATCTAATGCAGGTATGCCTACCCTCTACAACCCAAGCTTGTGGAAGCTGATGACCACGTGGAATGCTGGAACGCTTAACAAAAAATAATTTACCCTTCCATTCACCGTGTTGGGTAGCGTTAGGGACGAGTTGCATGTCCTTCGAAAGGGACTTGAACAAGAAACGGCTAGAACCATGGGATTTCAGTTTGTAAGCCAGGGCTATCTCCGACAGGCCGATCAGGTGTTCATGTTAGGACAAGTTTCTGTGTGTGGCCGTTACTGTACGAATAGAATAGATTGAATGTATAGGGTTTATTGTATGTGAGAGGGTCAACATACTAACCAGCGTACCAGATGGTACGCTGGGTGGTCCGCCCGTACCAGTTGGTACGGAGCCTATGTGGTACGCTGATCATCCAACCTATAAATAGGTGTTAGTATGTTGATCATCTCTAAGTTTGTTCATTTCTCTGTGTGGTCTTAGTGAGAGAGGAGGTTCTGTCCAAACCTCCTCCAGAGCTCAAATCGATGTATACTCCATTCGGTTCTTGTAATCATTCGACATCGATTAATGACAAACTTCCGTCTCTATCATTCTATGATCTGGAAACGATCCATACGTGTTTTACAATTGGTATCAGAAGACCTGTTAGTGATTGTCTAATTGCTGACAGTGGAATACTTGTGATTGATTTAAGTTAAAATGCATCGTTCCTATCTTTGAAACACAAATTTTTATAAAAATCATTTTCAAAAATGTGTCAAGTGTTGATTGATCATTTTCATGTTTGTTTTTCATTTTCTTTTGTACATATTTTTAGGGGGAGAAAATTGAAAATTCAAAAAATAGTGTTTGTTTGAATTTTAGGGGGAGAAATTGGAAAATATAAAAAAATTAAAAAATTGAGAAATTGATCCGAAAAAAGCGAGAAATGATGGTACATCAGCATATATGTTATCTGCCATGGATAGATTAAGTCTAAAGGCTGTGGGTACTTGCATAATATGTGAATGTGCATGACTAATCTGATATCTGCAAGTAAGATATAAACATAAAGCTTGCCTGATGATCTTTGGTTATTTGCTTCTTGATGAATGCTGTGTGATGATTTCAAAAAATAGAATAAAGAGATATTCTGATGAATGCATGTTTTCATTTTGAAAGATTTAAACTTGTTTGTTTTTCTTTATTTTGTCAAACGATCGGACTTTCTCTGCGTATCGAAAGATCGACCTGATTGTTGTTCGTTTGACGTTCTGCTTTATTTTCTTTGGTGTTTCGTATAATCCATCGGACTTTCTCTGCGTATACGGAAGTATCAACCTGATTGTTGTTGGATTATACAACTTCAACTTGTTTTGCTTTCTTATTTTCTCAAATACTTGGGCTTTCTCTGCGTGTCCTCAAGACCGACCTGATTGCTAGGTATTTGAGATTCTGCTTTATTTTTACATGACTCATCAAGGATGGTTAAATCTCTAAGAAAATTTTGCCTCATTATGATAAACATGATGATTTGCTAGTATTTCTGATAGAGTGGAGGCCGAGTTATCAGTGCGTGATAAAATTACCTTAAGCATATCTGAAAACAATAAAAAATGATTGGTGCATGCTGAAATAAACATAAATGTTGTATTTGCGATTATCTTGGCTTGCATGCTGATTAAGACCGAAATTGAAATGTGCTAGATGCATTATGTCTGACATGATCTCGTGACGTGATCTTTCTCGCAAAATACCAAAAATAGAGTGTAATTTTGTATTGCATTTATATTTCTATTTTAGTAAAATTCAAAAAGATTTTAGGTGTGTTTTGATCTAAAGTTTCTAAAAGCCAAAAAGATTTTATTTCTTAGTTGTTTTCGATTGATCAACACTTGATACAATATCAAAATTTCAAAATCGATATCTTGGATTCTCAAAGAGAAGTTTTGCACCAAGATTAAATTATTTTTGGAAATTCAAAGAAAATCCGCACTTTTGTCTGCTAAAGTTGCAGGTTTTGTGTGTCAAGACTCAAGCATGGTGAAAGGGGGAGGTTGTTATATCTTTCACAAGTGGATCTTGAAGGTCAAAGATTTATTCAAGAATGATCCAGCCATGCAAGCTCTATTTCTGACAAGATTTCAAGTTGACGATCGGATGCAACATTGTTGAAGATTGAAGACTAGAGATTTAGTTAGAAAAGATACACTACACGTTAAGGGGGAGTTTGTAGAAGCATATTCTTATGCTACGTTGTGTCTCGTGTATTGTATCTTTGTGAGAGCATATGTGTGTGTGACTATGAGGGCAGCGGACCAGTTGGTCCTGCGTACCAAATGGTCCGCCCGGACCAGATGGTACGGAGGTGGTACGCAGCTCAATTAGTGTCACCTATAAATAGGTTGATTAGCTTAGCATGTTAGAACTTCTGGTCATATCATCTCCACTAAGTGTGTGTTTCTAAGTGTGTTCTAGAGAGAGAAACCAAAGCTTTGTAATTGTTCTCTTTGTGAAATCAATAAAACAAAGCTTATTTACATTCTCGTGCACTAGATCGATCGGTTCATCCAGTAGTAAGATCGTTACTGTGTTTTACAGTTCAAAGGAGTTGTTCAGATGATCCAGGGTTCCTAGGATGAGCCACACAACAGGAAGGGTTTGGGCATATGAAAGGCCTGTTGGCCTCAAAGAATTCGGCAACAAGACCGAAAAAGGCGAAGGATAAACCCATACTGAATGGGGTGAACGGAAAGCAGACCCAGGTTGGAGAGACGAAGTCCGACCTCAACATAGGGTCGAAAGCCCTAATAATAGCAGAAGCAGGCAGTAGACCAGAATCTTTCACCAATGCGATTTCATTGTTAGTGCAAGTACACTTTTCTTATTCGGGATGGAGGAGGAATTTCTGATTAAGGAAGTCTTCCACCCCGGCAAGAGAGACGGTGGGTTCTCGACGGACTCGTCATTTGGTCATGGTTCGAGAAACGAAATAGGGATCGGAGAAGAGAAAATTACCTGGCCGGAGTAGGTGAAAGAGATGATCGGTGCTCGCAATTCTCAACTAGGGTGAGGTAAAATACTCGAGTGTTGGGGTATTTATGGGCGAAAGAATCTACAGGGTTGAGAGGACGTTAAAGGATGAGATTGAAACCGAAAAAGCAATTTCTGCGGACGAGATTAAAACGAAAATGATGACTCATCTTGGTTTGAAAATTCACAACTGTAAATCTTATCTACAAGCTGCGAATTTGGGGGGCAATTGTTATACCCTGAATTCTGACCTTGAATTTTACTAATAACCTCCAACAGCTTAAGACCCCTAGATGTCAAGCATACAGGGACTACGCTTTCGGTAACCTAACCCAGGATTTCTACTTATGTTTTACTTGATTACTATCCCAGGATGTAATGTACTCTGTGTTGGTCCTCACTGATCTATTACAGTGCTAATGATGATGTTTTGAGAAGAAATCCAAAGAAATAACAACAAAGATGATTTCCAATAGCTAGAATGGATTTCTAGTAATGAACAATCACAACTTGAACCAAGATGATGATAAGAAATGATAACAAGCTACAATAATGTTATGAAAAGCTCCTAGCCGTCACCAAACTTACCAAAACGCAGATTTCTTGTATTAGGGTTCAAAGGTTTGCAAAAGTTACAAGATTGTGCTCCAAGGCAACAATATATACTAACCAGTGAACAGTTTCGCTGGCAGTTTCGCTGGCCAGGCGAAACTGTCACTGAGCCGACCTATACTAGACACCGAGCGAAACTCAGTTTCGCTCGGTAGTGTCGCTAGCTACCGAAATAGACAAAATACAAGATAAACTAATCTAAACAAGCTATCTAAACAAAACGATGAATTCCTCCCTACATTGATCTTCAATATTCCCCCTAGGGAGGGATTCAGCCAATTGAATCTTCATTCTTCAGCACCGGCTTCACTCGGGCTTGGCATCTTGTTCAGATCAGTTTCCCCCAAAACGTTTGACTCTTCAGCAACGGGAATTTCAGCCTCTGATTCCCCCACAACAATTGTTTCAGTAGCAACGGGGACCTCAGCAGGCTTCACAACCTTTTCAGTAGATTTGTCAACAATGCTCCATGATCTATTCAATCGGTTTGCCAGGTCTCTGTCCTCTTCCATTCTGTCTTCACCTGCCCTGACCTTCTCTGCTAAATCCTGTATTTCCTTGACAATTCCCCGGGCTTTGTTGGCTACCCTCACAAACAGGTTAGCTTCTTCAATGGTGTCATCTCCTGCCCCGCATTTGATAGGATTATCACATAGTGTCTTAAGGTCATCATTACTGAAAGAGAAGACCTCCATTGGGTCAAACAGCCTAATCTCAGCATTTTCACCTGTGCGGATAACAGCTTCACCGGTCTGGTTATCATAAAACCATTTTTTGAAATTTTGCAGCCTTGACGGTTCTTGATCCGGTATTCTGATCCTGCTCATTGTCTTTGCTGGCTTGAATCTCAGGTAGACCTTTGGCTTTCCAGTTGTCTCATCGGTCTTAGACTTTGACTTCGTTCTTTGACCCTTCATGAACCCAAAGGACACAAAGTCGTCCTTTGCGGCTTGCTGAATCATCATTCTTAAGTTGCTAGCTCTGGGGTTTTTATCAGCATCAATCATGGGAAGCTCCGCTAACCTTCTCAAATCCCATCTGGGAAGAGTCTTGAAACTATCACGCTTGTGTATGTATGATATGCTACCCCCCTTCGTTTAATCATGAAAGCATGAATTGCTGTATTGAACTTCCAGCTTATAATGTGTCTCTCAGATTCTTTTCTCCGAGGTTGTGAAATGTTCTGGAATAGGGGAGTCTGGTTTGCAATTTCTGACTTGGTAAACCATTCTTCTCTTCTAAGTTCAATAACATCTTCACTGACCGAGCTGATCTTCGCCTGATAAGTAAGTGAGTTTTCTTTCAAATAATAGTCTGCAGGCTCAGATCGGTCATCAATATCAGCTTCTTCATCACTTTCGTCTACCAGGTGAAATTTAGCCTGGACGATCTCAGGCTGTGGTTGCTCTGTTTCAACACTAAACAGATTTGCATCACTGATATTTATTGCATCCAAATCTTCAGCATTAGGGGCTGTCATCCAGATATGCCGTGACGTCATCCAGA
>JBCNJP010011948.1:0-14630 GCA_039602395.1 Deinandra increscens subsp. villosa
TAGTTTCAAATCGAAATCGAACTGATCCAAACCGGTTTTACCCGAACCAATTCTTGAATCGTTACAAACTGAACCGGTTCTAACCAGTTTCCCTCCTTCGCGTACAAACCTATTTAGTAATTGGTTTTGCTCAAACTGGTTTGAAACCGGTTCCTAACCGGTTTGTGTAGAGGCTAGATTATGAGGCTTGTAATATTAAATAAGTTGGGCTGGGCTTAGAGGGTTTAATTAGATTAGTAGGCTAGTTTTATTATGTTTAGGCTAGTTTACTATTAGATTGGGCATGGGCTTTGGGTTTATGATTGGGCTTATTGGGTTTATGATTAGCCCATGTGCTTGTAAGAGGTGGTATAAATACCACCTCATGTTTATGATCAAGTAAGCTTTGGGAGAACCTATTTACGATTTCTTGCTTGTGTGTGTGATTCCGATCGGTGTTCTAAGCTTCATAGTAGACGATTTTCATTCAAGACTTCATCTTTTCTCTAGATCTAGTCTCTTCTTCTACTATTCTTCTTGAATCAATCTTTCACGAGGATTCCGCACTCGTGTTTGATTAGTATATCGTGTGTTATGGGAGTATTTCCGGACCTACAATTGGTATCAGAGCCAAGAATCTTAGATTCGAGGCTCTCACGATATAGATTCAAGCGTTTTCTGGGTTTGTTTTCGTAAAAGGTTGAAGATTCGAGGGTGTTTTAGGGGTTTACGATCGTCGCTGCTGCTGTGTTCTTCGAGTTTCTGGGTTTACGATTGAGATTTCTGGGTTTGGGTTGAAGATTGCCTGTTTACGACCCGGCAAAAAGTGTTTACGATTGTACTTGTTGAGTGTACTCGTGTTTACGACTTTGCATAGTCGTAAAAGGTGTTTACGACTGAGTTTTTATCGGAAACGGCTGTTTACGACTCCGGTGGTCGTAATCGGAAATCGGAATCACAGTTTACGATTCCTTGAGGCGGTTTAAGTGTTTACGACTGCAGGTGTTTATCGATCCACAGGTGATTACGATCGTAAACAGGGTTTACGATCGGAAACAGGGTTTTTGCGGCAAAAAGTCACTTTTTTCTCACTTTCACGGAAACGGGCGTAACTTTTGACTCGTTTGGAGTTAGAAGCTCAAATTTTTACACGACGTTCGTGACATCAAGCCCCAGAATTACCCCAGACTAACGTCCAGGGGAGCTCATTTGTGTTGGATTAGGTGTCTAAGCCTATAACTATAATTGATAGCAGCACAGTCCTTTTGGGTTGCCCTCGAGACTCAGCAAATGGAGAATTAATTAAAAGGGAAAAAGTAATAGTGTTGTTAATTATTATAGTCTAATAATTAACTAGACAAAACTATTTGGGAGGATAATTAACAGTTTGTTAATTAAAGGAGATAAATAATAAATCAATAGTTGATTTATATTAGGAATGGGTTTATCCCATATTGGAATTTTCGAAATCCCTTCTTTGTCTAGGAGGATTTCGAAATTCCTCATAATCCCACATTGGTGGAATTGTTAAATGAGGAGGTTACTCAAACCTATAAATAGGGGCCTTGAGATCTCATTCCAATTTGCACCAAAGGGTTGAGTATTCCCCATTCTCTTTCTCCCTCCTTTGTGGTTTAACCAAATTCGATTTTGGACTAACCACTTCTAGTTTAATATTCTCCCTTTGGAGTTCTTGGGTGTGATCCCATTAGAGGCACGACGCTTGTGGTGCTAGCTTCCCGACATCGAAGGGGTTTGTTTAGTTGTTTACTATAACAACTAAAAGGTATGTAACTCTGTCTATTTTATTTACTTGGGTATTTATTTTTCGCAATAGACTAGGGTTTATTATTTGTTCTTAGTTGTAGGTTCAATAGAGAAAACATAGATCCTGGTTTTAGGTTGCATGCACCCTTAAGAGTTTAAGTATGCTTGTAGTGCCTGAAACCCATCAGTGGTATCAGAGCATAAGGCTTGTTTTCTATTGAATTAGCTATGACTAGAATAAATTGTGATAGGAGGCTTGGAAATTTCGATTTTGGCTAGGAGGCTTGAAAATTCGATTTTAGTAATTAGGGTTATAGTAAACCTAATCTTGCTCCTAGAATTTCGAATGCCTTAGGATAAGTTAATTAAATTAATAGTTATCCTATAATATATATATATGTATATACTTATTAATAGATAATTAATTGTATTTGATATATATATATATATAAATTCGTAAATTATATATAGTAATATATATATATACGAATTTGATCCATGGGTTTATTTCCTAATAAACCTAGTATTTTGAAAAAGTTTTAAAATACACCTTATACTATATGTAAAAGATTAATAATTACTATATGTATAAGAATAAAGTCAGTCGACCAATAGTAGGCCTCATTCACGAAGCTGGTCTGTAAGGGGGGTATAAGGAGATTGCCTATAAAATGGTAGTCGAATGGGTGTACATTCCTCACCCACCGCTCCCTTGACTAGTGGAGGGTCGTTAGCCGAACGGGTCTGATAGGGCTAAATTGATAACATTAAAAGTATAATGATATTGAAAGTAACTAAACCTATATTTACTATTCCTAGTTACTTTTAGGAAAAATGTGAAATTGTATGCTAACCCATGAAATTGCACATTACACTTTATAAGTCATTAGTGGAGCGTGCGTGGTTAACCAGCACACTAATAGGGACTAATAAAGAGTGATAATGGGTATCTCAAGAATTATCATTGTTGATGGAGCGCGTGTGGTTAACCAGCACATCAATTGAGATGATAAATGACATTGAGGTTGCCAAGCAGATTTGCATGGTTATTCACATCTTGTTTGTGATCCTCGGTATCCCAGTCACAAATGGAAGAGCATATTCCGAGATTAAACATGCCATTGAATAGTTTCAATGAATCTCAAAAGAATAATCCTACATTATATAATTTGCAATTAGATTACGGCATCCCTTCTCTAAGTTGTGAATTTTATAAGTTGTACTCCTAATTATTCTTATCTAACTTATCTACCCTCTACTTTCAGAAATGACTACTCCAGTGAATACTACTGCTTCCTCCTCCTCCTCCACCCACCACTTCTCCTTACTGAATATCTGCTCCAAAATCATATTGGATGGTGCCAATTATAGTGACTGGATGCGCAACATTAAGATGGCCCTTCGCTTTGAAGACAAGGAGTATGTCCTCGAAGAAGAACTTGTAGAAATAGACGAAGAGACCGCCACTGTTGATGAATTAGCCGCATACGAGCAACACAAGAAGGATGCATCAAAGGTTGCTTGCGTCATGGTTGCCACTATGATCCCTGAATTGCAAAGGTACTATGAGGATTACTGGCCTTACGAGATGAACAAGGACCTTAAGGAAAAGTTCCATAAGCGAGCTCGTCAAGAGAAGTTCGAGATAGTGAGGTCCCTCATATCTAGCAAGATGAAAGAAGGGGAGTCAGTTAGCGCTCACGTGCAGAAGATGCAACGTTACGTGGAACGCCTTGAGAAGCTGAATGTGCAAATAGATCAGGATTTGGCTATTGACATAGTCCTGAACTCCTTGCCTAGTTGTTATGATCAGTTCATTTTGACTTATCATTTGAACAACAGTGAGACCTCTTTGGCTCAATTGCACAATCTTCTAAGAACAACTGAAGCAGGGATGAAGGGGAAGAGTGTCGTTCCCGCTCCTGCTAATACTCCTGTTCTAGCTATTGGTCAGGGAAAAGGCAAAAAGAGGAAAGGTCCTCCTAAACAGAACTGGAAGGGAAAGTCTCAGCCAAAGCAAAGTTCTGATATTGCCCCTGTCTCTGATCCCAAAGAGGCTACTTGTTTTTACTGCAATGAGAAGGGTCATTGGAAAAGAAGCTGCCCAAAGTATCTGCAGGACATTAAGGATGGAAAAGTGAAGCCATCGGCTGCAGGTACATACACTATTTGTTCTGATAACTCATCATCTTCTGATTCTTGGGTTCTTGATACAGGATGTGGTTTTCACATTTGCTCTGTTGTGCAGGGACTAAGAAAAAGTGAAGATATGGAGCATGGAAGGATGAACCTGATCATGGGGAATAGGCGATCTTCACCTGTTACCAAGATTGGAGTTTATAGTCTAGTGCTTAGTAATGGTTTTACTTTAGAGTTATTGAATTGTTGCTACTCGTCAGAAATGACACGAAACATTATTTCTTTTCATGCATTGTTTAAACAAGGTTTTGGTTTTTCTTTTAATAATGAGAATGGTTCCATTTCTGCTTATAAGAATGGTGTTTTCTATTTTGAAGCTTTACCTTGTAATGGTGTGTATGAAACTGTGACATGTGTAGACAACTTAGGCAATAGTGTATTTCAAATTGATTCGTCTAATGGTATAGACAAAGCATGTTTGTGGCATTGTCGTCTTGGACACATTAGCAAGAAACGCATGGAACAGCTCCAAAAGTATGGGGTGTTAGAGTCTTTTGACTTGAGGTCAGAAGATACGTGCGAATCTTGTCTTCTGGGTAAGATGACAAAATCACCTTTCACTGGATCTTGTGAAAGAGGTGAAGGTTTGTTGGATCTCATACACACGGATGTGTGTGGGCCCTTCAGATCAGTCACAAGAGATGCTAATCGATTCTATGTGACTTTCACTGATGATTATAGTAGATATGGATATGTCTACCTAATCAAGCATAAGTCAGAAACTTTTGAAAGGTTCAAAGAGTTCAAGCAAGAAGTCGAGAATCAACTAGGCAGGAAGATAAAGATGCTCAGGTCGGATAGAGGCGGAGAGTATCTTAGTATCGAGTTCCTCGACTATCTTAAGGAATGTGGAATAGTTTCACAATTGACACCTCCTAGGACACCACAACTTAATGGTGTAGCTGAGAGACGCAATCGAACCTTGTTAGACATGGTTCGTTCCATGATGGGTCGAGCTTCACTTCCAATCACATTCTGGGGGTATGCCTTAGAGACTGCCGCCCATATCCTTAATCTTGTCCCAACAAAGAAAGTTGCCAAAACACCTCACGAAATGTGGACGGGAAAAGTTCCCTCACTAGCACATATCAAGGTTTGGGGTTGTGAGGTTTTCGTTAGACGAGAGACTCACGACAAGCTTGAACCTCGAAGTGAGAGGTGTGTTTTCATCGGTTATCCACAGAAGTCTTTTGGATATTTGTTCTACAGACCAAGTGAGAACGTGGTTTTTGTAGCACGAAGAGGAGTCTTTCGCGAGAAAGAGTTCATATGCAAAGAAGACAGTGGGAGCCACGTTGATCTTGAAGAGATTCAAGAGTCAACCGATGACGGAACTTCTGAGACCGCTAGGGTTCAACCAGAGGAAGAGATTCCAGTTGAACCAGTTGACAATTCATTACCTCTTAGGCGTTCTGAAAGAGTTAGCGTCCGACCTGAGTTCTATGGTTTCCATATAACTGCAGAGAGTGACACGTTTATCAGTGATAACACACTGGTAAATTTGGATGAGCCAGCTAACTACAAGGAAGCCATGACGGGCCCTGAGGCTGCGAAATGGAAAGAGGCAATGGATAGCGAGATACAGTCCATGTATGACAATCAAGTTTGGAACTTGATTGATGAACAGCCTGGTCGGAAGACAGTTGGTTGTAAATGGATCTTCAAAAAGAAGACCGATATGCATGGTAATGTAAGCACATTCAAAGCACGACTGGTGGCAAAGGGATTTACTCAAACCCCAGGGGTTGACTATGATGAGACCTTCTCACCAGTAGCTAAGATAAAGTCTATTAGGATAATGCTGGCCATAGCTGCGTTTCATGACTATGAAATCTGGCAGATGGATGTCAAAACTGCCTTCCTAAATGGGAAGCTGGCTGAGGATGTTTACATGAGTCAGCCAGAAGGTTTTGTAGATGCAAAGTTTCCTAATAGAGTGTGCAAGCTTGAGAAATCCATCTATGGATTAAAACAAGCATCTCGCAGTTGGAATCTTTGCTTCGATGAGAAAATCAAAGAGTTTGGATTCTCTAGAAGTGAGGATGAGTCCTGTGTATATGTCAAAGCTAGTGGGAGTGTAGTAACCTTCCTAGTGTTGTATGTTGATGACATACTCCTTATAGGAAATGACATTCCAACCTTGCAGGAGGTTAAGTCCTGGCTTGGAAAGTGTTTCGCTATGAAGGATCTAGGAGAGGCTGCATATATTCTGGGGATAAAGATTTCAAGGGATAGAAGTAAAAGGCTAATTGGACTGAATCAAAGTACATACTTGGACAAAGTAATGAAGCGATTCTGTATGGAAAATTCAAAGAAAGGAGATTTACCCATCCAGAGCAATACCAAACTGAGTAAGACTCAGAGCCCGAGTACAGATGAAGAAATAGCGGAAATGAGTAGAGTTCCATATGCTTCCGCCGTTGGATCTATTATGTATGCTATGACATGTACTCGTCCTGATGTGTCTTTTGCCTTGAGCATGGTTAGTCGTTATCAGGGAAATCCAGGTAAAGCTCATTGGGTTGCGGTAAAGAATATTCTTAAGTATCTGCGAAGGACTAAGGACTGGGTCCTAGTACTTGGTGGCAGTGATACATTGAAAGTGACTGGGTATAGTGACGCCAGCTTTCAGACAGACAGAGACAACTTTCGATCTCAATCTGGCTGGGTCTTTACCTTGAATGGAGGAGCAGTGACTTGGAAGAGTTCCAAGCAAGAAACGGTGGCTGATTCTACTTGTGAATCAGAGTACATAGCAGCGAGCGAAGCGTCAAAGGAGGCTATCTGGTTAAAGAACTTCATCGGAGATCTTGGAGTTGTGCCAACCATTAAGGAGCCGATTGAACTTTTCTGTGATAATGAAAGTGCAGTTGCTTTGGCAAAGGATGCAAGAAGTGATCGCAATTCAAGGCATATCGACAGAAAGTATCATTTCATCAGACATAAAGTAGAAGAAGGGTACCTCGTCGTGAAGAGGATATCATCAGAGGAGAATCCTGCAGATCCACTTACGAAGGGTCTGAGTAGGATTCGACACCATCAGCATGCTAGGGGCATTGGTCTGAAGGATGATGTTATTTTTGGTAGTTAGATTGAAACTTATAACAAAGTAAATGTAATTGACTTTTGGTGATTAAATAATGGAGAATTATTTATGAGTTTGTTTACTACCTTTTGTCAATTGTTTATTATTTGTGTTTCATTTTGCATGTTTTACTTCCTGAATGATTAGATTATTCAAAACTCCACAGTCGGTCATACTTTTGGAAGTAAGTATGAATTAAGACTGTCATGAATGAGATTGTAGATTGTCTGAAGAGTGTTAGACATAGCAATAGAATTGCTGCAATATTCATGAGTACTTTGAAATGGAGAATTTAAGTATTGGATAAACCCACGCTCAGAGAATTACTTCATGGAATTCATCACGAGTGATTCTGAGACGATAATATCTTATAATCTTAAAGCTGAGATATATGAGTTGTGGTTTACAAGTCAGTTGTGCATTGATGATATGTAAACGCATTGGTAACTCGGTGTTATAAAACGTATTGTTGTGCATGATTTGATGAGTAGATGGTGCAAGCATATAAGTCAAAGTTTATTCGTTCCTTTTGCCCTAACGGGAAAAACGATATCTTTGGGCCCCTCGGTGATTTGATGTTGACTTATAGTGCCGGGCCCGGTCAGAGCTCAATTGATGTGTTCAATTGGGAGTTCTTAAGTCTTTACAAATCGGAAATCGAGAAACAAAGTACTGAACAATGAGATTGATTATATTCCATGTCTCATGTTCGAATGATATCTTGTAGAATGAAGGATTATATGATCTCTTATCTTAGGACACATAACTGACTAGGTCAGAGTTCGGCAGCGTTCGTTGGAAGCTACAATTTGCTGATCAATTAAGAAGTTACAAAGGCAATAATAGTTATTAGACTTATCCAAGTGGGAGACTGTTGGATTAGGTGTCTAAGCCTATAACTATAATTGATAGCAGCACAGTCCTTTTGGGTTGCCCTCGAGACTCAGCAAATGGAGAATTAATTAAAAGGGAAAAAGTAATAGTGTTGTTAATTATTATAGTCTAATAATTAACTAGACAAAACTATTTGGGAGGATAATTAACAGTTTGTTAATTAAAGGAGATAAATATTAAATCAATAGTTGATTTATATTAGGAATGGGTTTATCCCATATTGGAATTTTCGAAATCCCTTCTTTGTCTAGGAGGATTTCGAAATTCCTCATAATCCCACATTGGTGGAATTGTTAAATGAGGAGGTTACTCAAACCTATAAATAGGGGCCTTGAGATCTCATTCCAATTTGCACCAAAGGGTTGAGTATTCCCCATTCTCTTTCTCCCTCCTTTGTGGTTTAACCAAATTCGATTTTGGACTAACCACTTCTAGTTTAATATTCTCCCTTTGGAGTTCTTGGGTGTGATCCCATTAGAGGCACGACGCTTGTGGTGCTAGCTTCCCGACATCGAAGGGGTTTGTTTAGTTGTTTACTATAACAACTAAAAGGTATGTAACTCTGTCTATTTTATTTACTTGGGTATTTATTTTTCGCAATAGACTAGGGTTTATTATTTTGTTCTTAGTTGTAGGTTCAATAGAGAAAACATAGATCCTGGTTTTAGGTTGCATGCACCCTTAAGAGTTTAAGTATGCTTGTAGTGCCTGAAACCCATCAATTTGGACCCCCAAATTCCACTCCGAAGGCCTCCGTTTTTCAGTTTTAAGTTTTTGATACTATTTTTTGAATAGTGTTTTTGCCGACTTTTGCCGTTTTTGCAGATTGTTCAAGATTTTCAGAAGCTGCATACGTAAAGAAAGAAAATGAGTTCAGTGGTTGAAGAAAAGAATATATTTGAGGACGAAGATGCTGAGATATGCCCCAATCCTACTTGTGCTCGTATAATTCCTGGACTTAGGCAAATCTGTAAAAATTTTCAGTCAGAACTGTTTGAGGTAAAATGCGAAAGGAGTTCTTTTAAGGGTAGATGGCAAAAGAATGAGGATAAGGTAAAAGCTCAGAAACTAGACATAGTGAAATATCAGAAACTAGCAACTGAGAACGCTTATCTGTATGACAACGCTAAGTTAGAAATAGCTGAGCTTAGTAAGCAGATAGATGAACTTAAGCATAAAAACAATGAGTTGCAAGTAAAACTTGATATGAATCAAATGAGAAGCAAAAGAATGCTTGATGCTGGAAAGGAATTGTCACATGCTGTTGTGACTGGTCAAGTTGGGAAACACACACCTGGATTTGGATCAGAAAAGACTGATAAGGCCTTGGCTGCAAACAGCATTATTCCTCCACCAGTTCCCAGAGACATTATAGGAATACTTCTTAGTGAGGATCAAGTTGAACGAACCAAGTCAGACTATAAAGAAGCTGCTCCTCCTATTGATAGTGTCTTGGTTGGAACTACACCATTGACTCAAGAGGAAATAGACAACGAGGCAAACATGACATATGGTGAAGGGAGAATAGAGGACGTATCAAGAGATGATGCTGAGTGCCAGGAGTATAACAGATGTCATAATTCCAAGTCTGATGATGTTGGGGTAGAGTTGAAACCATACCCTAAAATTGAAACCCCATGCTTCAAGGTTGTTGACGAAGTCAAAAGGGAAAAGGTGATCTTGACAACACGGCCTGAGGGGAAGATCTTTATGACATCTGAATCTATGTTTGACCAAGAACCAGATGTTGGGTATGACTTACCATCCTTCTCCTCCAAGTTCAAGGGACTAACTGATGGAGTGATCAGTGAAGCTAAAGATGAGAAGCCAAAGATCACCATTAAACATCCGAGTATGAAGTCAAACAGCTGGAGTGAAGAATGAAAAACTAAAGGGAGTAGTTGTGTCTCCCATTTCTTCAGTTGGATCATGCAGTTGCTGTTGTAATTGCAAGGATGGTGCTTCAACGTCAAAGAATCCAGAGAAGCACAAAGACGAGTAAAGACAGGTTCGACACAGGCTTCGACGAACCAGCAGAAAGTCAAATCTGAAGCAGCAGTCAAAGCAACGAAGCAGACACAAGGCAAACCAGCTCCATATCAGCCACCAAAGACGAATGGGTACACGTCTGACTTCTATCTAAAGAAGCAGACTTGCTTTAATTGTGGCATCGCTGGTCATATTGCTAGAAACTGTCTGTATCGCCCCTATGAACCCTATTTTCCGAAAAGTCAAAGGGTTTCATCTCAGGAGTCTGTGAAGTCTAAGCCGATGATGGTGCAGAAACCTAAGGCAATGAAGACTGTTACTCCCAAGGTTAAACCCTCTGATCAACATTGGGGTGCTGCCAAAGCTGAAAGAAAAACTTTAAATCAAAACAACAGCTTTCCAAGTTACCAAAATTTTCAGAAAAAGGTGATGAAACCATTTTCAAAGCAATCAAAACTTGAAAAACCCAAAGTTACCCCTCCCAAGGTAACTAAAACTGTTTTGAAAAATGAATTCTAAAACGCAGAAGGTTGAAATACCTAAAGTCACAACTCAAAAGGTGACTAAAACAAAAACTGTTTTGAAAAATGAAACTAAAATGAAGAAGGTTGAAATACCTAAAGTCACAGCATCAAAAGTGACTAAAACAAATGTTAAATCACCTGGTACTTGGAAACCTAAAACCAAGGCAGTTCCATCCCAACTTCCTGATGTTTCGAAAGGAATGTTTTTAAAGGAAATTTCATTCACTGACTCCTCAGGAGTACCCAGAAAAACAATGGCCTGGGTACTATTAGCTAACTAATCTCTCACTCTGTGCAGGAACGATCAAGGAGGATTATCATTAACATTTTTATTGCTAATTTGTTTGTTGATAAGTGATTGTTCCAGGCACAGTTTAGGAGACGTATCTTCATGACATGTCAAGCAATCTATACAATGGAAGGTATGTCTCTTTGAGAGGTAAAATGTCAAAATCAGCATGAAAGGTACTGTTCTTATCTTGGTTGTGTGAATGAAGCGGGAAATGGTGTTTTGAGTCAAACCAAATTTCCTAAAATGTTCACTTGGTGATTGATTGTTGAAGTGTTTGACTTCAAATGCAATGAAGTGTGCATGTCATGAAACCCAATTTACTAAATTTTTCAAATCAATACTTTGAAAGTTAGCTTGGCCAGATATCTTCAAAATTTTGTGTTTTGTTCTTTTAAGTGTGTTTGTGTGTTTTGTTTATTTGTTTAAAAAAAAAAAAAATTAAATGAAAAATGATGTTCACAAGATTGTGACATTAAAAATCAAAAAGCAAGGGGAAGAAATGTAAAGATGAAGAAAAAGTTGACCCCTAAAAAAATAGTGTGCTTTTCAATTTTTAATTGTTTGTGTTTAATTGTTTGTGTCTTGTTTTTGAGAAGTTTAGGGGAAGTAAAATGAATGCACCGGGTTGGAGATGGCTGACACGCGTAAGGCGGAAGTGAAAGGCAAGCTCCACGGTGATATGCTCGGTAGGCTCGACCTAATCGTATGACCACCAATGAAAGTGCAGTGAACTTAAAAGATATATATGTTTAGTTTCCCATCCTAGGTTGCATGGTTTAAAAGACTGAGTCCCGACAAAAATGGGTTGAGAGTGGTAATTACCTAGTATTCACTCTCTCACACGCCATGTCTCTGCTGTCATGACTACACCACATAATAAAAAGAAAAGAAAAAGAAAAGAAAAAAGAAATGAAAAAGATATAAAAAAAAATGAAAAAGAAAAGAGAATAGATAATCACTCAGTTGGTCTTCTTTGCGTGCTTAGCGGCCGACCTGATCACCAACTGATGGTTAATGAAAATAAGTGGTAGTCATAACGGTGTTGCATGGTTCCTCAAGTTGGGGGTTTGTGAATCCTCAATAAACTCTGAGGTTGGGTAGGTTTTGCTGTGTACGCTTGGGTGTGGGGACAATTAAACATGACGGTAATATTGTACTATATTAAGCATGACGCATTCGGTTGGGATTAAACGGGTTTGAGTTTAAAGCGGACAAACATACCGGCAATCACCTGGACTAGTCGAGTAACTGAAGCTGAAAAGGGTTCCTCAGTCAGATTCATATGGTTTGATCCCTTGTAAACTTTCTCATGTTTTATATTGGTAAGTAGTTGTTTATTTTTATCTTTCGTGTGTGAGTCGTTAAGTTCCTTTTTATGTGTTTTCGTCTTGGCCAGGTTGATTTGAGAAGTCAAAATATGTTTTTCAAGGGTTTTAATGCATGACAATATGCCCCCGACAGATCTTGACAAATTTTTAGGGGAAGGAGTATGGGATAATAAGTATTATCCGAAGGGAACTCGAGGATGATACTTATTATCTAATGGAAAAGACTTCCTCCGTCAGATCTTGACAAATTTTTAGGGGAAGGAGAGGGGATAATAAGTATTATCCGAAGGGAACTCGAGGATGATACTTATTATCCGAAAAGACTTCCATAATACATAGTATCCGAAGGGAACTCGAGGATGATATGTATTATCTCAGGGGAAGTCCTTAGCTGAGGGGAAGTAATCAGCTAAGGGGAAGTCTTTAGAGGTCTTGGGTTCAGGGGAAGTTTTATAGAAAACCCGTAATCTATATTAGGGTTTTTGGTTAAAATTATGTTAATTTGAATCAACTGAACAGATGATAATTACCTCCTAACCCAAAGACCAGTCATCACATGTCTGGTAGTGTATATTTTTTCAAATGTGTGTCAGACAGGTTGATGATAGAAAGATGTTGCTGCTGCTCAAGTTAAAGAACCAACCGGACAAGACTTCCATCTGAAAAGCAACTGTTCAGGGGAAGTTGTTGGTATCTTTACAAGTATCCAAAAGCTTCAAAAGTTTTTCAAAGAAAATGCTCACAAGTTTAGGGGAAGCTGAAGATTTCAAGTCAATCTTTGAAAAAGAAAGTGATGCAGAGAGCAGTCAGAGATCATGAAGATCCAAGTTCAACAATCAAGGTCTTCACAGTTAGAGGTTTTTCAAAATTTAACCTCTAATTGTTTTGAAGATTCAAGACAGTTACCGAAGATTCAGCAAGAACCAATTCTTTCAAGAGAAGCAAGTCAATGAGAATCCTCCATCTCATTAACTTGTTCATTTCAAGAAGTTCAAGCTGATGCTGATCAAGAGGAAGTCCCAAGTGCCCGTCATGAAACCCATTGAAGATTTCTGCGGAAAGAATCTTCATCAACATCTATGCCAGCCAGTCAAGAAGAAGAATTTCAAAGATCGAAGACATTTAATATCACAAGCCTAGGGGAAGATTGTAGAGGCTAGATTATGAGGCTTGTAATATTAAATAAGTTGGGCTGGGCTTAGAGGGTTTAATTAGATTAGTAGGCTAGTTTTATTATGTTTAGGCTAGTTTACTATTAGATTGGGCATGGGCTTGGGTTTATGATTGGGCTTATTGGGTTTATGATTAGCCCATGTGCTTGTAAGAGGTGGTATAAATACCACCTCATGTTTATGATCAAGTAAGCTTTGGGAGAACCCAGTTTACGATTTCTTGTTTGTGTGTGATTCCGATCGGTGTTCTAAGCTTCATAGTAGACGATTCTCATTCAAGACTTCATCTTTTCTCTAGATCTAGTCTTCTATTCTACTATTCTTCTTGAATCAATCTTTCACGAGGATTCCGCACTCGTGTTTGATTAGTATATCGTGTGTTAGGGGAGTATTTCGGACCTACAGTTTGTAACCATACAAACCTAACCGGTTCGTAACCGTACAAACCTAACCGGTTCGTAACCATACAAACCTAACCGGTTCTAAGCCAACATCCCCATTCACCTTCTCCTCTTCACGGTGTGACAATTCCCATGCTAAACCACCCACGTCATCACCCACCCACGGGCGAGGCGGTCTTATTCTTCGTGGGTTCAACTCACGCATGCATACTGCATGCCCTTATACTATATAACAAAAGTAAGTTACTATGAATAGTAAGTGAATCCGATTAGTATGCATTGCCTTCTATTTAGCATAGGTTTAAGACGTGATCGTGTCGAATTCCATTAGTATTTTGTGTATATGCGATTTTGCCTCCATAACATGTACAAGTCGTAGCATCAAAATATAATGATTTCCGTCGCAACACATGGGGATAACACCACTAATTCCTAAGTATACAAAGTTAAACTTGCTTGTTATAGTGCTATAGTAACTCTTTTTTTTTGTAACAATATGTATAAATTATCGCTTGTTACTATTCAACATTATTTTTTTTATTTTTTATTTGGTTTAGATAAGTTATATTTACACAATGTTTTAAAAACCGGGTTTTTAGTTGAATCGGAAAACCTTATGGGGTCGGTTCGACCGGTTAGACCGGCCGGTTGAACCGGTTAGGGATTTATATATATTTTTTTTATAAAAATGTTAATAAACTTGTACACCCAAACAAAAATAGTTAAAATACAAATATAATCCACTTAAAAATAATACTAAATAGGCATTTCCCAAGAAATATATGTTTTAAACTTTAAAAAATAATAATAAAATAACAATAAAATTCAAAAAAAAATTCAAAAAAAAAATAGTCAGAAAACCGGTTGAACCGGAAAAAACCGGAAAAACCGCCCGGTTCGAAACGGTTCGGTTATGTCCAAAATAACCGAATATTAAAAAACCGGTATAAGGACCGGTTGACGGTTGAACCAGTTGAACCGGTTTTTAAAACATTGTATT